>JADBJO010004835.1:107500-157500 GCA_016801955.1 Conus betulinus
GAGAAAAAAAATGATAGCTACTAGGACCTCGGATTATCAACTGAGTGCTAAGAACGCAGTCAGCTGAAGTTGCTTTGTAAACAGACCTTGTTCAGCTGGTATTGCTGAGGGGCACTGTGTTGGTGTTCTGACACGCTAGTTGAATGCATGTGGACGTCGTTGTTGTAACTTCTATAGGATCATTACTGTGTGAAAGTGGCTCCCGAAGTCGGCAGGAATTGTCAGTGTCCATTTGGTGCGTATGGTTGTTTGCTAAGCAGTTTGGACAGGGATGTGTGTGAATGCTGATGTGTGGAAGAAGGAAGCTACAGGGGAATTCAATGTACTTGTGAAGAAGGTGGTAGAGAAGCAACATGGACAAAGGCATGACCCAAAGGGAGATCGTTTGTGTCCATCACTATATAAACTGAATGGGGAACAGAAGGGGGGGAGAACAACACCATGATAAAGAGAAGAACAGAGAGAGAGAGAGAGAGAGAGAGAGAGAGAGAGAGAGAGAGAGAGAGAGAAAAGGACAGGGCAAGGTTGAAAGAAACGTGACCTGAGCGGCAGAAGTGGCAGCTAGGTCTTAAGCGTAAAAGACAAGCTGAGAAAGAAAGACTGAGTTCGAAAAGCCAGAGGTGTGTGAAAAGAGACAAAGAAGATTTCAACGTCGAGTCTCCAGAGACGACCACGAAGACCCAGTCCTGGAACCTGATGCCAGATATACCAAAGGCGTTACCATCACCCACCGCTGAAGAAAATATGAAGTGGCCTGTTCGAGAACTGTGTGGTGGTGGTGGTAGTGGTGATGGTAGTGGTGTGTGTGTGTGTGTGTGTGTGTGTGTGTGTGTGTGTGTGTGTGTGTGTGTGTGTGTAAACCTGGCCAAGTAAGAAGCCTTTTGAGTTCAAAATCCGGGATCAGGAAGTAGTGATCACATATGTTTTGATCATCCCTTTTGTGTATTTGGATTTTCAAGTGCAATTATAAGTAGCATAGAAATTGTATTTCGTGTTCTCAGTCGTGTCAAGATAGAAGCGAATGCGTGACACCCCATTCCCAGAGAGAGGTGAATGGTTGGTGGGTGTATGAGTGCAGAGATAACCTTGGTGTGCTAAGCCTGACTAAAATAAAGAATTTTTTGTTTATGATATTTCTTCACAGTTTTGGGTTATATTGTCTTATTAGATGCAAAAAAAACACAACCTTTTTCATGCATTTTGATGATATAAAAATTGGTTGTCAGCGGCAACGGCGGCCATACTGAAAATAAACAGCATATTTTGTGTGTAGGCTCATTCTCCACAGAATAGAGGTATTGACACCAAATAAGTTTTAAACTGTTTTTTTTTACTTCTGTGGAACAACTTTACAAAAGGATTTCTTGATATTTTCACTAATAAAAAAAGTTTCGTTTTTTTTTCTATTTTGACTTTTTTAACAAACGAAATTGTACATTTTACTGATTTTGATTAGATATAATTTGGAAAGATGACAAGGTACATAAAAATCCTCTTGTAATGTTGTAAACAAGTATTTTATCTCAAAGTATGCTGATTGTTAAGTAGCTGTGATGATTATGAGAGGAGTAAGAGTGCGCACAGTGTTCTGAATTGAGCAAAATGAGAAAACAGCGATTAAAGAAGGATCATGTGTGTGTGTGTGTGTGTGTGTGTGTGTGTGTGTGTGTGTGTGTGTGTGTGTGTGAGTGAATGTATGACAATACAGACTTGGCATATCGTATACTGGAGCAACTCACTCTAGAAGCCTCTGGGACATAAGCTGGACCATGTTCTGCCTGAAGATGTCTCCTTTCCATTTCCCTTGCCTGCCGTACTTTCTCTCTGCGACGCAGCTGCTTCTGTTCTTGGCTGCAACGACTGTTCGCCATCCTTGACTTGTCCCGCTGCTGTCCAAGTCTCTTGGAGTTTTCTCCAACAAGGAGACCTTGAGCTGTCATAGAATTATGGCTTGCTGTTGCCCCATGTTGAATTCACCAACGGACAGCAGTGTTGATGTTTCTACTTTGTCAAGAGATGCGAATGTGTGTGTTTCGGACATCTGCTCCAGATTATACCATGAAGGCTTTCGTTGGCGTTCTGTGTCTTGCAACGGATACATCTTCTGAGTAATTCAGGATCTGCCAACTTCCTGTAGATTGGCTCCTCTTGAGATGGGAGTAGTCACATTGCCCTGGTGTGGTGGGTTGTCTTGACCACGAGCTTTGGCTCGGTTGAAAAAACACCAAGACTGTCTCCCTTCAGGACAAAAACGATGGTGAGGGTCTGCATCAGTTGAGGTACAGTGCATGATTGAAGCCCACACTGCATGTGCCATATCATCCACTGATCTATGACTTCTAATGGCTTTGGTGTAATAAGCCTGCAGTTTGTTCATGGTCATCTTGGTCAGCTTGCCATATCCTTTGCTCCCAAGTGTCACCCCACGCTTGCTGTTGTCATAAACTAAGTTTTCTGAGTGCAGTGCCCATCCTTTTAGAAACATGATTGATGCACTCTTCTTTGGTGATCACAGTGTCATATGGATTTAAATCTACAAGTTCATTGTATGTTTTTTGCAATCACCATCTGACAATATGGTCGTGTACCGAAACTTGTGCTTGTCTACAGACCGGCTCCATATTTCTTTTGCACCAGTGACCTCCATCATGCCAGAGGAACCCTCAAAATTCTTTTTACAGTCCTCTCTGTGGTCTTCCCACCAAACCTGGTATGCATTCTCACCACATTCTTGCATTCTTTTCCCAGTAGTTTTCACATTTCTGGCAAAACTTACTCATAACATGGTAATCAATGCAAATACCTGTGAGCAGATCAATAACACACCCAATCCCAACCGTTGAATTGTGACCTCTGGTGTGCCAGGGTCCCATTATAACTGACAGCAATGTCAAGAACACCATCCTCTGACTCTCACAATCTGGATTCAAGTCCTTATGTGCCTCCTAACAGCTTGGGCAGCAAGCTCCAAGAGTTGGTCTTTCAGTCTTGGAGTTAGCTGATATATTTTATCACAGTGAGTTTTAAAAGTCTCAGAATTAAGTCCTGGGAGATCTAAGTACTCACAAAATTTATTTAGCTTTCTAGCACCAAAACCACAGAGGAGACTGGCAGTCACAGCTCTCCTCGTGATTTCAAACGCACCAGACTCACCTGGCAATGTTGATGAAGTGTAGTTTGCTCCAAGAACAGTGTGGCAGTTTCTACATACAACCTCTAAAAACACAGCTAAACCCTTTTCCTTTTCTTCTTTTGATGTCAACTCTATGGCAGACTGCCCACATTCTGGGCATGACAAAGCAGCAAACAGATTCGCGACTTCGTTCAAATCGCAGATCGTTGTTGGAATGCGAGGTGACGCAAAATTTGTATTTTCATTTTCTTGAACTATCATTTTTTCCCCTGAATCAGACACCTTTGAATGAAAACGTTTGAACTTCTTAGCACTAGGACATTCATCTGAGGTGCATGCTGATGAAGTCGATGGTAGGCCTAAAGGATCGTTTTTGCTCAACACCCCCCCCCCCCCCCCCCCCTTCCCTCTACAGTTTCTTGAGAGATTGGGCAATCTCCACTATCTGCGATCTTTGGCTTCGTTCTGCAAGATCGGGCAAAAACTAACTGATTTTTTCGGGCAGTCGACTTAAAACGCCTATTTCTTGAAGCTGCTTGCTTTCTTTTTTCCCATTTTATTTAAAAAATACTCACAAACCGACGACAAAACTTCTCAATCGATCGCTACGAACGCTTGCAAACAATGGCTGCCACGTCGGCGGAAGTCAAAGCTGGCCAATCAGAAATTTAGTTTTAAGCACCGAAGTGGTAATGTTACTGTATTTAGTAACCGAGTGACGCCGTTCTCCTTATTTGGAATTTTCCGGCCGTTCAGGGGGTTGGATTTTGCTTTCTGGCAGCACGGATTTACCCCAAGGTGAATCGGGATATTATGGGATAGATAGGGGAGATAATGCCGATTTCAACGGTGTACAACATGCTGTTGTTCACGGCAAGAAAACGATCGTATCTAAGGTGCAAAAATGACCACATTTTCGATCGATATTTTTTTTTTCGCAAAGAAACACGCAGGGTAGGTGTGAAAAAAGATTTTTATTGCAATAAATAGCATGTTTTGAGACAAAATGGCTCACACATCTGATAAAATACACATTCAAGTTGACAAAAATGCAAAAAAAAACAAAAAATCATGAAAAATAATGAAAAATCGTGATTTTGGGGCAAAACATCACCTTAAGCGATACCATCACGATTTTCCCAATCCTGGACATGCAGTAATCATCTTGTATCTTACTGCAGAAGTTTTGTAAATAAAGGGGGGGCAGAGGCACGAAAAAAGAAAAACAAAAACTGATGATCATGTGTACAGTTTTACAGTCTTGTAAGCATAGTATGGTAGATCAACATTGAACCGATGTTGTGTCTCATTGTGAAGTTTTACAGTCTTTAAGGTGAAAGATGCAATGTTTGTGCACTTACGGTCTGTTGCCTGCTCAGATTGTTCAGATGAAACACACACACACACACACGCACGCACGCACGCACGCACGCACGCACACACACACACACAGACAGACACACACACGCGCGCGCGCGCGCACAAGAAACCACACATGAAAACCATTGCAAAAATATGTCGTACCCTGTCCTTGACATGCTTGCTTGTCTCCCTTGTTTTCCTGCTGGTTTCCAGACTGTCCATTGTATTTTGACCGATGCCACGTGAGCGTGTGAAGACAGCTCGGGAGTGGAACTACGCGCCTCCAGTGCTCGATAAAAAGGCAGGGCTCAAAAACCCCCCTAGAGGCCGGAATAGCTCAGTTGGTAGAGCGCCGGACTCGTGATCCCGGGGTTGCCGGTTCGAATTTCGGTACAGGGGGATTTTCCCCTTGGAGTTAACATTGGTTCTGACTCCATTCCCCATACAGTCCTTCGAATGAGACTATAAACCGAGGTTCGTGTGTGAACGCACGCACAACATCATGCACACACGTAAAATCCCATCACCAACTTTCGGAAGAGAAGGCCAGTTTGGCCGTTTGTATAGATGTCACATTACACGTAGCATGCACCTTCCCCAAAGATGGAGTATGGCTGCCTTAATGGCAGGATAAAAAAAAAAAACGGCCATACACACGAAACTCCAGGCAGTGTCCGCAGGAGTATCAGCCTGCGTACGCAGAAAGAAAGAAAAAAGCCCCCCTCCTATCTCATTGTCCGGAACAGCAGGCGGACATAGGACAGTACCCTCTGGGCTTGTCCAGAGGACAGTCCATGACTGACTGTAAGCGGCAGTGTAAGAGCCACTGAGCTGAAAGCTTCGGTCCCCGTCCACAATGACAGTGCCCAACACGCTATATATTCTCTATTACACTCAAAACTGGTTGGTATCTCGTTGATATGGAGGACACGTTACACACAGCATGCACCCTGCGTGAGAAATGGAAAGCATGAAGAAAGGAAGAAAACTGAGTGAACGATATCGAACGATATGGACTGGATGACACGGGAAACGACTGAATGAAGCGCCAGCTGGCAGCACCTCAATCGGCACTACCCAGGTAGGCAGCCCTTTGTGTAAACGGGTGTGGATTGTAAAGCGCTTAGAGCTTGGTCTCTAGCCGAGGTTTGGCGCTATGTAAGTATTGATAATAATAATAGTAATAAAAAGCTGCACATTGGCTGTTCTCATCAGATCAGCCAGTACATGGTCATTGCACAGTCCAGCCCTTGACCCATATATACCTGACCCTGACGGCGGGTCTCATGTCCCGTTAGTTTCTCTATGCAAGGACGATCCACATGACTCCTTCATTTTGCTGTCGTCTGCTGGACTTTTCGACTCCACATTCCTAGTGCCCCCTATCAGTCGCGTAGAAACACGAGGAGTCCACAGACCGTACATTCTTCTGCTACTTTTTTTTTCTTTTTTTATTTTTTGCTGACACGTGGCATTGAAGTGATGTACTGACCCCACAGATTGCGGAATGAAATCATCTGTTTTGCAGTGCACACTGATCGCTCTTCCATCTTCCCCTGGTCATTTTCATCCCCCTCCCTCCACACTCACACCTCCCCCCCTCCACACACACACACCTTCTCCCCCATTTTTTTGAAAACAGAACCCTAGCTGCCTTCCTGACCAGACACGCACTCTATTAATAGAACGTGTAAGCATGCAGCACGCCATGTAGTTGGTCAGCAAGGAGCCAATTCACCTGTTCCCTTTATTTCTCCTTCTCCGGTGCGCGCATGACACGGTGCGCATGACATGGCGAGCATGACACGGTGCGCATGGCACGGTGCGCATGACACGGTAAGCATGACACGGTGAGCATGACACGGTGCGCATGACACGGTAAGCATGACACGGTAAGCATGACACGGTGAGCATGACATGGTGCAGAGAGCGTGGCATCACTGGCGCACTGTAATCCACTTCGGCCATCGTTTTTCTTAACCATTTCATTGCTGGAGGCCGTGGAGCGTTCTTGAATGACTTGCACCCAGAACATCAGGGGGATTAGCCCTGAAAGCGTTCGGACAGCCGTGATGTGGGCAACCGCCAAACCGTTGAAGGATGAGAGCAACTGAATCACTGAAGTGGGGGGCCTCTATAACAGTCTTTTTCTTTCTCCATTAGGAGTCTTTGACTAACAAACAGAGCTTGCTTTTGCACCGTTGGATGTTGAGGTCAATATGTTTGATTGTTTAAAAAAAAAATTCTTCACTCCATTTGTTGTAGAGAAGTATTTCACGTGACTGGTTTAAAATTGAAGAGACTGCAGGCGGAAGATAAAACAGAATCAAAATCAAAAGAAACATTACTGAAGCACCAAACGTTACAAATATGTCGATTTTTTTTGTTTGTCAGTATAGTAATGGTGTTTTTTCTTTGTTTATTTTTGTTCATTCATTGACTTTTTTATTTTTTCATTTTTTGATGACTTGTGACTTGACTTCAACGTGGTAACAGCTCTGATATGGCCCTTTGCGGTCGGCTGGGCTGTGAGCCACATAACCTTACCTTACCGGTATAGTCACGGTAGAGTCATTTTTCTTTTGATTTGATTTCACGTGAAGTTCATTTGTCTGACGACGTGTGGTTCATTTGTCTGATGACATGTGATTAATTTGTCTGATGACGTGTGGTTCATTTGTCTGATGACATATGATTAATTTGCCTGATGACGTGTGGTTCATTTGTCTGATGACGTATGGTTTATCTGTCTAATGACGTGTGGTTCATTTGTCTAATGACGTGTGTAGAGACTGCTGTTTCCTGATCGCTCCAGAACGGCTGGGAAAGTCCAGGAACCGTCCAGACATTGATTCCAAGTTGTTCCGTGCATTTTTGACTGGCCACGTGACGTCACAGTTCTCGAACGCTCTAATGATTCCCGGAATTCTGACTGGCTATGCTAGTATAATATTCTCTAAGTTTCGAAGTCACTAACCATGAACCACACAGGAATCGGACCATCCATTCATGAGTTTCGCTAGAGTAATTGAAAGACTAGTCTACATTTGAGGGCAGCGTGTATTGGCCATGGGAAGATTGTAACCGTTAATCTCCCGTTGGAAAAAAAAAAAAGACTATAACCTAGTGACCAGAGTCGACCGTTCATCGACTTTATCCACTACCCACAAAACAACAACAGCAAGACAGACGATAAGAGAAGGAAGATGTGGCGTCACGTGAGAAGAAAGTAAGTTGGGGGTGGGCAGCTTTCAATATCAAAGGGGGAAAATTTGCTTGGTATCTTTCACAATAGAAGGCACAGATATTCGGCAAGAAGACAATGTTCCTCGTAGCCTTAAGAATACATAGATACACTTTGGATTCTCTCTTGAGGGCACACAAGACCGTATGGCGAAAGCTTGGCTGTGTCTGGAGTGGCACTGTCTTCATCTGTCCGTGGGCAGGGGTGGTTGGGTCTGTGGGGGGTGTGCTCGGCAGCTGGAGGGTGGTGTTTTTTTCGCCGGTGGGCTCTGCAGTCATGAAATACGGGCTGGTACACCCATGGGGATGCTACTTAAGGCTGTTATGAGTTGCATCCTGTTGTCTGATTTACCTCTGTTCAGGAGCAGTTATGTCCCTTCATATCTGATGGAGTGTCCTGCGCGTGCCTGTACCCATCGTCAACACAGCGCAGGCCTCCAAGGGTGGTACAGGACTGCTCAAAAGGCAGGTGAAGACAGTGCTTCTCTGGGTCCTCCCCATCACCTTCGGGTGTTTCTTTTTCTTTCTTCATAGCTCAGTTGTACTTTTTTGTTTTTGCAGTGATTGTCCTAGTTTCAATGCAGTTAAAAAAAGGGATTTCTTTTGTTTCCATAGTTAGTTTTTTTTTACTTGCTCTGAAAATTCTGTTTATTGTATAATACATTCGAAAGGTAAACATTTCAGATTTTGTTTTTGTGAATTGATTGACTCTGAGAGAGAGAGAGAGAGAGAGAGAGAGAGAGAGAGAGAGAGAGAAGGAAGACGACTTATGAAAAACTTATGTACGCTGCACTTCTTGATATAAAAAATGAGAGTAAACAGGTCAATATCCTCTGTTGTAAAATAAAAACTAGGAGAGAAAGTTAATCTGTTATCGAAAATAATACCGTTTTAGTTTGCGTGTGAAAATGATCTGAAATGACTTTGCCCTAACTAGCATTATTATCCAACGTTTATATCGGCCTCCTTCGAAAATACACGATCACATACACACAGACAAACCCTCCCACCACTCAACATCTACCCCATATATAAAGGCATGCACACAAATTAAATACACACACAAACACACACATACATTCACATCTACAGACGTGCACACATGCAGCGCGCGCGCGCGCACACACACACACACACACACATACAAAAATGCGCACACATGCGCACAGAGCAAACACACACATTTGCTCGAACGCGCGCGGGCTCGCACGCACGCGCACGCGCGCGAACACACACACACACACACACACACACACACACACACACACACACGCACACACACACACACACACACACACACACACACACACACACACACACACACACACACACACACACACACACACACGCGTTCGCTGTGTGGCCGTTGAAACGTTCAAAAGTTCAGAAATTTGAAACCCTCAGCACATAATAAACTGTAAAAAAAAGTCATCCACTTGAAGAAACAATCCGATAACTGTATGTTAGCTCTCTCTTTCTTTCTTTCGTAAGTCGAGAAAGGTATCCACTTAGCATCACATGATGCTGCTGCAAGTAGATAGAGAAAACTCAATGGAAGAAAAGAAGCTCTGCCTACCAGATGATCCAGTTCCAGTCGTCTCCCTTCATTCCCCCCCTCCCCCCCCCCCCCCCGTTCCTGCACTGCACTTCACCCTCCTCCCCCCTACCTTCACCACTCGTCCTCACTGGCATCATTGGGTTTTTCTTGAGGTTTCAATGTCTGCCACAGAGACACAGATACACATGCACAGATACACATGCACGCATACCGGCACGCACGCGCGCGCTCACCACTCTCTCACACACACAGCATATAAGTGCACGCGCACATACACACACACACCATACAAGCATGCGCACGTGCACACGCGCGCGCACGCACACCTGCACACTCACACACCATACGAACACGCTCGCGCGCGTACGCACACACACACACACACACACACACACACACACACACACACACACACACACACACACACACACACACACACACACACACACACACACACACACACACACACACACACACACACACACACACACACACACACACACACACACACACACACACAGAGGCACAAGCGTTTTCACAAATCACACAAACGCACGCTGGCACTTCAGATCGCACACAAAGTCAACAGTTCTGACTTCTGATCGTGTCGGTCACACACCTACAGTGAAAGCACAGCAGCACTAAGGTCCTGTCTTGCCAGGAGGAGTGACGGGACTGAGCGCATCCTGTCTGTGAGTATCTCCCTCACAGCGACGACCTGGCAACCTGACCGACTGCAAGAAAGATACGTGAGAAAAAATGACATTGGAAACACGAAGGAATGAACAATAGACAAGAGGAGTAAATGATTGATAAAGAATGTTGTATTCAACTCAAATGCGTGTGAAACTGACGCTGATTTGCAGGTTAATCAATAGAACAAATCTAATTTTCTATAATCGTCGGCCTGAGAAGGAAAGATGGATCGGTGTATAATTCATATAACTACCGTCTTGATCCTGAACTGGTGACTTTGGAAATATTCGGCACTAAAAAAAAAATGAATTACTCTCCTTTATTCATCTTGAATGTTTGCATTCTGTGGAAAATTAGCGACATTAATGCCATTGATTGTAATTTTGTGCGTATTGAGTTCGTTATAAATTTTACGTCATTGCACTATGTCCAATGTTGCTAAGTCTAACTATACTTTTTCAATAACACAACATGTTGATGAACAAATGAGAGTATGAATGCAGGAATTATGGAATGGAGGTATGAGAGAGAACTGAATAAAAATAATTAAAAAAAAATGAATTACTGAAAGGAAAGCGAAGGTCCGAATGATATGTGTGTGGACGCTCACAGTTTTCTCTGTCTTTTCTGAATACTGACCGTGACCATTGTGCACCGAAGCAGACAGCGACAGAAGATCGAGGAAGAACTGAAGCTGTGACCTTCTTATTCTCATATCCAACCACGGCTGTCCTTACTTCATATTCGGCCTTGAAACATGCACGCCCTAACAGAAACTTGCTGACTGGACAAGAACCGGGAGAGAAAGTCGAGGTTGTGAGGTACAGACTTCACGACCCTCAGTGCTCTGTCTGTACCGTAAAGTGATCTTGTTGTACAGCAAGTTGCATATTATTATCATTATTATAATTGTAATGAATACTTATATAGCGCCTATTCTTAGCTAGAGACGAAGCTCTAAGCGCTTTACAATCCACACTCGTTTACACAACGGGCTGCCTACCTGGGTAGTGCCGACTGAAGAGCTGCCAGCTGGCGCTTCATTCAGTCGTTTCCCGTGACATTCAGTTCATATCGTTCAATATCGTTCACTCAACTTCCTTGCTTCCTTTATTTATTCTTTCCATTTCTTAAGCAGGTGCATGTTATGTGTAACGTGTCATCCATACCAACGGCCAAACTGGCCTTCTCTCTTCCGAGAGCTGGAGAAGGGATTTTACGTGTGTGTGTTACGCGCGCTTTCACACACGGAACCTCTCGTTTATAATCTCATACTAAGGACTGTTTGGGAAATGGAGTCTGAACCAATGTTAACTCCGAGGGGAAAAATTCCCCCTATACCGAAACGGCCAGACGGAGATTCGAACCAGCAACCCCAGGATCACCAAGATTACGAGTCCGGCGCTCTATCAACTGAGCTATTCCGGCCCCTATTCCAACATATGTTGGCAAACGAATGCAGTGGACTTCACTCTTTCATTTTATGCGCTTAGAAATTAGGATCTTATCCTTGAATTAAGAACCAAACTTTAAAAAAAATTATAGGGCTCAGAAGAGCACGGACGCTTATAGCAAGGTGAAGGTCGCAGATCGGAATCAGACGCGTGGCACTGCTGTTAGCCTGTGAGTGCCAGAAACGGTGAGGGAAGCGTGGGCTGTGTGTTGATGTAGACTTCAGCGACCTTTCAGAACAAGGTCAACCAGTTCACAGCCAAGTGTGTTAGGACGTGAACTAGAATCATGCTGGAATCGGCTGTAGTTTCACCATTAGTTCAGGTCAACTGAATCAGTGGTCATTTTGACGTATGTTCAATAACGACATCATCGATGGCATTAAATTAGACGATATTAAAAAGGAAACAGAAATCACCGAAAATGTCAGACCTACTGTCTCTGGTCACCTTCTCTGACCTTCACATGTTAGAATCTATACACTCTACTCAGAAGACTTCTGAAAATACTTTAAAGAAAACCAACGAACTCCATTTTAAGTGTGCAGATGTCAAGCCACAGACGTCCACGGAAGATCAAAGAAAAAAAAAAAGATAAAACATGCAGAAAACTTATCTTCAGATAGACAAGTGAGGGATTCTGAGAGGGAAATGAAGAGTCAGGCGGGCAGAGAGAGCCAGGGGTTTTCTTGAGTGTACAAGAGTGAATCGATGCCAACCGGCCTGGCGGGATGAAAGGGAAGCAACAAAGGACGCAACTTGATGAGGTATTCAGGCGAAGCAAATCTTTGGAACAAAAAATTTCACAGCACCAAACACAACATGTTATTCCATTTCTTCACTGCAACATTTCGAAAGGTTCTTCCATTTCTTCACTGCAACATTCCGAAAGGTTATACCATTTCTTCACTGCAACATTCCGAGAGGTTCTTCAACTTCTTCATTGCAACATTCCGAAAGGTTATTCCATTTCTTCACTTTAACATTCCGAAAGGTTATTCCATTTCTTCACTTCAACATTCCGAAAGGTTATTCCATTTCTTCACTTTAACATTCCGAAAGGTTATTCCATTTCTTCATTTCAACATTCCGAAAAGTTATTCCATTTCTTCACGTCAGCATTCCGAAAGGTTTTTCCATTTCTTCACTTCAACATTCCGAAAGATTATTCCATTTCTTCATTGCAACATTCCAAATTGTTATTGCATTTCTTCACTGCAACATTCCAAAGTGTTATTCCATTTCTTCACTGCAACATCCGAAAGATTATTCCATTTTTCACTGCAACATTCCGAAAGATTATTCCATTTCTTCATTGCAACATTCGGGAATGGTTATTCATTTCTTCACTTCAACATTCCGAAAGGTTCTTCCTTTTCTTCACTTCAATATTCCGAAAGGTTTTTTCCATCTCTTCATTGCAAGTTAATTTCGAAGGACGGAAAATGTTGAACACCAATTAACCGCATCAATGATTCGATTTCGATCTAAGATTACTTTGCTTTTCCATCATCTTCTGTATTCTTGCCAACTAAACTAAAATATCAAATGACCACGCCTAGAGTCTACAGTTCAGTACCGACACGTTCAGAACTCATCGATATTTATTGTCAGTTGCAGTAGCCAGATGCACACGTGCGTGCGACAGCAACTTGTTTTGATTGGTTCTCTTCCAGATTGCAAGTGAAGGCCGTTTTAATGGTTTAAAGAACAAGGGGCCAGATAGAGATACAGATGATCATCTGGACACCACAAATAATCCAAATATTATTGTGTCCATCAAGCACTAGAGTCACGTCCAAAACAACGAAGGGAATATTATTTCAAATAGATAAATGTTCAACACCATTTCTGGATCTGGATCTGGAACTTTACGTCGCAGGAGCCAAGCAATGGCTATAAATTTCAAGGAAATATTGTAATAGTAGACCGATAAATCATGGCTGTCAAACTGAATGCCCGTCTGTGCTTTTACCACGTTTCAGAATCTCTCTCTCTCTCTCTCTCTCTCTCTCTCTCTCTCTCTCTCTCTCTCTCTCTCTCTCTCTCTTTCTCTCTGTGTCGGCATAAACAAGGTAAAATCCCATTTTCTACTGATCATGAACAGATAAACACAGCAAGGCTGAAACCCAAACATTGTAAAATTAGCAAAAAGCATGAGAGTGTCCATTAAAAACAAAAATGCATGGATTATGTGGAAGCCCCCAAGAGCTGCGAAACAGTTATATCACCTCTTTAACACGACACAATTCACGGTGTTTGTGAGGCATAAACCCGTTCCCCATTTTCATGTGATCGTTACAGACATGCCCGTTGCATTCTGACAGATGATCATGGCTGTCACTAACGGAGTTCTGGAGTGGAACCAGGTTTCTGCCCGTCAGCAGTGGAAGGACCGGAAGGACCCACCTAACAGTAGAAGGACCGGAAGGTCCCACCTAACAGTGGAAGGACCGGAAGGACCCACCTAACAGTAGAAGGACCGGAAGGTCCCACCTAACAGTGGAAGGACCGGAAGGACCCACCTAACAGTAGAAGGACTGGGAGGACCCAGTTATCTTATCATCCAGGACAATAAATCCTATCGGCGGACAAGTGGAAAGAATCTCTTTTCCTGTTCGTCGTCGGGCGAGTAGTTTTTGACTGTGTGGGTGTAAGTGTGTGATGGAGTAGACAGCTTCCATTGTGGGCCAGTCACGCTTCGCTCCTCCCTTTTCACTTTCACACGCCCCCCCCCCCCCCCCCCCCCAGCTCCTCCCCCATCCCCCCGTTCTTATCTGAACGGATCTCCCAGAGAACACAGACTCACTAAGTCGAGGTGCATTCCAGAGAGAAAGCGTATGAGCGGAGTGCAGGCGTTGTGCCTGTTCAGCACAGACACGACAGATCGAGTCCCTTTGCGCCCCTTCGGACAAGCATCACACGCATGCATGTTTAAACTGACTCTGGCCATTTAATTTTAATAATCGTCTCTTAACTGAGAAACAAGAAGATATATTTTCCCCATTTCCGTGTCCCATGGGCAACTGAAAACTGAGAATGTTCAAACGTTGAAAAGTCATGGGTGGTAGTCACTGGGACAGCCCTGACATTCTGAAAGACGAAAAGCGGTCGGCTGACAAACGTAGCTTCTATCCAAGTGTCCATTTTCTGACACAGGTCTTTGAGAAGCAAATTCGATTTGATTTGCATCTTTGGATTGCTGAAATCAATCCTGTAAGTTTTAAAGAATGGCCCAAATGATGCTTACTCGAGATATAACGTACGCATAGGAAATAAGCTCTTACGTTTTGTTCATTCTGTTCATAGCCCCAGAACACTTTGGGAAAGTCAACAGGCTTCCTGAAAGTGTTTAGTACATGCTCCATGCATTTCGATCGGCTCTACGACGCCAGAACTGTCGAGCTTTCTAAAGACATCCCCAGCATTTGGATTGGCTAGGCTACACAATGTTCCTCATATTTTCAGTTTCATACTGACTGACTGAAACCGTTTACTGTCAGATTAACATATTGTTGTGCTGACATTTAAAAATATAATAAGTTAATGAAAACCCAGAGTGATACAAGTGACATATGAATGATACAAAATCATGATGGAACCTTAACAGGAAAACATCTAACTTTATAAGTAAAATAATGAAATAAGAAATTGTAATCAAAAAACACAATACGTCCTAACTGTCCTGAAAATTAAACTCCCCCCCCCCTCTCTCCCTCCCACTCTCCTCTCTCTCTCTCTCTCTCTCACATGCGCGCAGACCCATCACCACCACCACCCCCCAAAAAAAAATCCCATCTCACACACACACACACACACACACACACACACACACACACACACACACACACACACACACACACAACCCCACACTTCCCCTTCCCCCTACTGATACGCTCAGATCGCTCAGTTTCATACACTAACAAACACCTACGTTTTTGTTTATTTTTGTTTATTAATCAGCTGTGTCGCAGTTCAAGGACATTAACACCTCACTGAAGAATTGTAACGGTCATAGCAACATTGTAACTGTCAATCTTTCACTGAGGGCATGAGAGTTGAAACTTGTTCCCAGTGTTGACCCTTTTGTGCGTGCCTCGCCCAGTGCCTGCAAAAACAACAACAGCCAGAAAGAAGAGAAGAGAAAGAGGAACTGCTGTAACGTCAGCAGAAGGTGAGGGTGAGGATGGTCAGCTGTTAGGATCAAAATGAACAATTCGCCGGGTAATGTTTCACCATTGCAAGCACGAAAACTGGTTAAGAACACAAAGTTACCGTTTAACGGTGACAGCTCATTTAGTTATTTCGTGTATGACCATAATTCAACATAAGTCCTAGTTGAAAACGAAAACTGAAATAAAATGAAAGACGACAACAAAAGCATTTTTGATCGTTCTTAATGGCAATACATTATTTAATTATGACCATAATCGTTATCCAACAGTCGTTGATCACCCCCATTTCTTCCCAACGGGCATTATTATATCAATGCCAAACACATGATCTCACTTGTGGCAATGATCATCACCCAGCAGTCATTGTCATTGACCATTTCCGTTTCCTCACAACCAGCATTATATATTAATGCCACCACTTTACTTCACTAATGACAAAGATCATTGTCCAGCAGTCATTTTGCATTTCCATTTCTCCCAAAGCAACACTGGCATTATTATATTAATGCCAACACTTTATTTCACTTATGACACAGATCATTATCAACAGTCATTAATTATTTCTATTTTTCTTCCAAAGCAACACTGGCATTATTATATTAATGCCAACACTTTATTTCACTAAGGACAAAGATCATTATCCAACAGTCATTAATCATTTCCATGCCTTCCAAAGTAACACACTGCATTATCATATTGATGCCACCACTTTATTTCACTAATGACAAAGATCATTATCCAACAGTCATTAACCATTTCCAGTTCTTCCAAAGCAACACACTGGCATTATTATATTGATGCCAGCACTATATTTCACGTATGACAAAGATCATTATCCAAGTCATTAATCATTTCCATGTCTTCCAAAGCAACACTGGCATTATTATATTGATGCCAACACTTTTTTTTTTTTTTTTTTGCTGTCCCAACTTCTGCGCCACCTCAGAGGCAGTGCACCCACGCTGCTCATTCCGACACCCCGTCCACAGCCACAGCCCGGCTGGTCCCGCTGCAGCCCCGGCACCGGCAATCCACAGGGAGCAGTCAATGTCAATGTCAAGTCGTCAAGAGGCAACCCACCGGAGGAGACACTGCACTGCTGCCGAGTCACTTCGGTGGTGTTCAGTGGCGCCTGTTCTGATCTAACATACGCAGGACGCCACCTACTAAGCCCCCTACTGACAACAATAATTGCTTAGTCGCGGAGCCGGCGTGAGTGAGCTCTCCCTCCGGAGGGCGCCACCACGTCCGTCCAACGACAACCCCCATGGACTCACCGATACCGGTGACCCCGACGGAACCCCGACGGAGAAGACATCGAAACTGAGGTTACCATGAGAGCAGGGCATGAGGGCCACAGAATATGAGACATTTTTTTTTTATGCTGATCGATGATGAGAATGAGGATGATCAAGATGATGCTACGGATTTCCATTTCGGTCTGAGACTACATGACAGGGCTGTACTCTACGCTTCCTTTCATAATATATCCCGGCGTCAACCAGGCCCGAGAGATACAGGCACCTGCAGTGTTGGTCAGGAAATTTGAGCAACACTCTCAGAGACGCATCCATTAAGTGGATGAAACTCGACTGTGTGTGGTCCCAGTCTTCCCAACTGAGTCCGCAGCAAACTCAACTCTGGGTAGGAGCCGGTCAGGGCAGAAAAACCCACATGACTCTGATGGGATTCGAACCCACGACCTCCCAGCCGGGAGTCCGCGACGCTAACCACTTCGCCACGGCGGCTGGTCAACACTATATTTCACGTATGACAAAGATCATTGTCCAACAGTCATTAACCATTTCCAGTTCTTCCAAAGCATCATTATTAATAGCAACACATTGTCTCACTTATGATCAACATCCGTCAGTCACTGATCATTTCCAAATTTCCCCCATCCGGCATCATTATACTAATGTGCCACACTATTTGACTTAGGACAATGATCATCACCCAATAGAACTGCTTTTTTTTTTTTTTTTTCCCAATCCCAATAAAACTGTTGGCATTTTGCCTTCCCTTCCTCCCTGTGCACACGTAGGTTTAGGTAGAAAGATATGAGCTTTCCCTTCCCTCCCCCCCCCCCCCCCCCTGCTCCCCCTGCACCTTTTCTTACCCCCCCCCCTCCCAATCTCCCTTTCCAACTATTACTATCAGTACAAAAACATCCCCACATATACCTGTTATCATCATGATCACCCACCCGCATTCATTCTGTTTGATGGGTATTCCAACACATGATTTCACTGATGACAATGATCATCATCCAATACTGCTGTTGGCTTTCTCAATAACACTTTTGGCATGAGTCACCCCTCCCTCCCCCTATGCACACGTAGGTATATGCGGAGAGATGTGAGCTTTCCCCTCTCCTCCTCCCCTTCCCTCCTCAATGCTTCCTCTCCCCATATCCCCCCCCCCCCTTCCCCTGTTATCTTTACTCCCCCCAATCCTCCTTTCAAGCCATCATTATCAGCACAAAAATATCCCCACATAGATCTGTTATCATTATGATCACCATCCATTAGTTTTGCTTGATGGGTACCCCCCGATTTTTTTCTCTCTGTTTAGTGTGTGTGTGTGTGTGTGTGTGTGTGTGTGTGTGTGTGTGTGTGTGTGTGTGTGTGTGTGTGTGCGTGCGCGCGCGCACGCGTATGTGTGTGTGTATGTGTGTGTGTGGTTGTTGTTGCTGTTGTTGGCATGTTAACACTTTTCCATTATTATCATTTCAATTCATTTCCTTTCCAACCAGTATTATTATATTATCATCTATTATCCTAATACCAACACTTTCTGACTTCTCACAGTTAGTCTCATTATGATCGTCGTTCACCAATGATTATGTCTACATCTCCCCCCCCCCCCACCTCGTGTGTCAGTATTTTTTTTTTTAAAGACAAGTTACCCCTTTTTCATTGATCATTTCCATTTCTTCTCAACCCAACACTATCATATTAATGCCAATACATTATTGCACCTTTAACAATGAACACCATCCAAAAACACCGTTTACTTTTCCAATAATACTGTGTGCATGAGTTTTCCCATCCCTCCTCCCTGTACATACGTATGTGTAGGTGACGAGATATGAGCTTTTCCTCCCCCGCCTTGCCCTCTCTTTTCTTTCCTTTTTCTCCCAACACAGATAGCCCCTCGCCCATTGATCACGTCCATTCGTTTCCAATAATTACTATAATTACCCACACCCGGCCCCACATATAACTACTATCATCACAATCACCACCATTTTTTTTTTTTTTAAATGAACAATTTCTATTCCTTACCACCAAGCACTATTATCAATCCACCATGATCACTACCATCACTAATGTTTTTATACCATTAAACAAGAATTACAAAACAAGCAACCCTACTGTTCCCCCCCCCCCCCCCACCCTTTTTTCTTTCTCCCCTTCAGTGTTTAGCCACTATTACAAAAAAAAATACCAGTATCCCTCCTATTATTATGCCTATTTTCATCATCGCAAATTATTATCACTATTGTCGCCATCGTTACCATTATTCGCACGGTCATCATTACTATTCAACTCCCATGTTCCCCACCTTAATGGCCTCGTTTTCATCCAACAGCCATTTGTCTCCGAATATGAGAAGATAAGTGATTTCTCGTTCTTTGTCTTCATTGTCCGAAATGCTGATTGGTTTTGCCTACAGAAGACCCAGGAGGTCGAAATGTATTGTGTTTTGTCCTGTAATCTGTCTGTCTGTATTTGTGACGGTAACTGACACCGTTTTCTTTTTAAATTTTGCTTCATTTTCCACCCTCAGTCATCATTGTATCCGCTGGTGACACAAGACTTTATTCCAAACAAAAAACATCAGCTGGTTTAGATGCTGGTCTGAACTAAATGCTGGAAAAATTGCTACAAAATGTTATGAATATTCCTTGTGAACTTTTAAAATGCTGATGTGGAGGTGAAATGTCAAACGTAAATTTTAATCTATTGTTGCTCCCATTCCCAAACACAGTAAATGTACTATGGACATATTAAAACAAACAAACAAAAACCTACAGACCTATGGCACTCCTATCCCATGTATGTAATTTTTTTTTCTATTCTTGTTGTTGAAATGATTGTTCTCAATAATTATGCACACGCTGTGAGAAAAATAATGTAATGCTGTCACAGACAGCGTGAAAAAGAGGAAGAATAAAGAAGAGATAGTGTCAGAGTTGTGCGTGGTTATTTTTCCTCCGTCTCATTCACACACTTCCTCACCACACTCACAGTCTGCAAACATATAGTTTTGAGTGGGCACCCCAGAAAGGACACTGATTTAATTAACATTATCGTTTCCTCCCCGCAACAGAGTTCACTCCCATGCTACATACATACTTCTAAGTTTAACACAGATCCAGTTCAAGTCCCCAGTTTCTGGGTTTCTAAGAACAATATTTCGCACATTCAGGTTTTCTTGGTTTTGACTCCAGCCCCCCTTAGGCAAGACACAAAATGGGGAGGATCTCAGCGTCCACTCCCACAACGGCAGTAGCAACTCTCTCTCTCTCTCTCTCTCTCTGCTCGTCTGCGGCCGCACCCCACCAGTCGCATACGCCGTTCCTTCTGCCAGATCTACAGTCAGCAACTAGAAATCCCCAGCTAGGAGTTATAGACATGAAATAAGCATTCTAAGACTGTGTTTTCTAAGCACTAAGAGGAAAGACGAATCCCAGTCCGATATATTTTAATAATCATTTACCATCCGTACCACTCTTCAAAGTTCTACGACACACAAACCTCATTCCAAAATCACGAGTAACGATAATTAACCCAACTGACAACACAACTTTGCTTCTGACCACATCCTCAGTAGTAATCTCTTACTGGATTACATAAGACATAAATTCTCTTATATAATATTAACCAGTTTCCGGACTCACAAATTCATCAAAAATAAAAGTACAATGAATATGTTTTCTGATCGGAAATCATTACTCCAAAGAGTTTCACCAACTTGTTATGAAAATTCAGCCTCTTTTCCACTTTCATGTTCCAAAGAAATAAACTGGCACAAAAGTAGATATTCAAAAGGGAAGATACTCATACTAGAAACTCCAAACATTTGCTTATCTCCCAGCAAACATGTACGAAACAATGTGAACAAAACATTCCTAATTTCCTTGAATTATCCAGTCTAAGCTTTAGGTTAACCAAATCAGGTTTTGATAAAGTTTAAATTAAGTTCTAGGCTTGTCAAATCCTAGAACAATTTAGCCTAACAAGTAGTCTCGTCACCAATGACGCAGTATTTATTTCCAAGTCTTCGGCTAACTACTCAAACTGTCATTCCTCAACAAAGCTTAGCCTACAGCCAGTGAGTCATACAAACAGTCACCTGCTTTAAAAAAAGCCTGCACAAGAGGGAATAATGTTCATAACATTTGTTAATATTCTTCCACTACATAACAGGACACCAATCTGCTCTAAATAGCTTATTAAGGCTCTCGAGTCTTTTTCAGCCCGGACTCCATGAGCTGTAGATTTCAAGGCTGGCTGTTGCAAGACTGACGTCAGTAGATTTCAATTCTGCAGCAAGAAGACTTAACAGCCAATGAATAAAAATGATTCATTCAGCCAATGACCATGACAACAATCTTACAACCTAGAATTAACACCCAAAATAGCACCCCAATAGCACAACACACACACACAGCAATCATACTTAGAGCATCAGTGAGGGACACAAGCACGTCCGTCACAAATACCCGTAAAATCAAGCAGGATTTTCAAACGGGGGGTGAACAACTGAGCTTTTAATAGAAGTCTTACCAACATTACGAAACGATTCGCAAGACCAACCTTTTGATATGATTAAAGCATGCAATCAAGCGTGACATTCCTTGCTTTGGCTTAAACTTAAGAACTTTGGCCTATCAAGAAATACACATGATTAAGCTATATCTTTGAATTAAAGAATAGAGAAAGTCAGACAGGGTACAAATACAAAACAAATTCATCAAAAAAGATTCTTGGTGTAGGAATACCTCAAGGATCTGTTATAGCCTCAATTCTATTTTGAATCCTGGATGGAGGAGGATGTCGGGGGAGTGGGTGTTGGAGGGGGTGGAGAAGCCGTGGAAGGGACGGGGGTAAGTATGGCCTGGGCTTACTTGCTAACATCTATGGTCATCGGATGTAATCAAAACAGGTGACAGTCTCGGCTGGGCTGTAAGCAACAAGAATCCAACTGAACTGAACAGGATGAAAATATGTGCACGAAAGTGTTTTTAACTAATTGTTTCTTTCGTTCGCTCCGTTTCGACTTTGTTAGTTGTTTTGACCTTCCATGGCCATTGACACACGGGTCAATTAGTTACATTACATATAAAGACCGGTACTGTATGAATGTATAAGTTTTTATACATCTCTGTGTGTTTATAAAGATGTCACATATGTATAATTGTATACGTGCGTGCGTGTGTGTGTGTGTGTGTGTGTGTGTGTGTGTGTGTGTGTGTGTGTGTGTGTGTGTGTGTGTGTGTGTGTGTGTGTGTTATACACCACTACGAGAAATAAAAAGAGACAAAGAGAAAGACAGAGACATGGAGAGAGAGAGAGAGAGAGAGAGAGAGAGAGAGAGAGAGAGAGAGAGAGAGAGACAGACAGACAGACAGACAGACAGACAGACAGACAGACAGATAGGAACAGAGAGAGTAGAGAGAAAAGAGTGACAGAAACAAAGAAGATATGTGCGAGTATGTGAACGTGCGCGTGTGTTTGTGTGTGCGTATGCATGCATGTATGTGTGTGTATGTATGTATGTATGTATGTATGTATGTATGTATGTATGTATGTATGTATGTATGTATATGTATGTATGTACGCGCGCGAGTGTGCGTGTATGTGTGCATATGAGTGCGCACGTGTGTGTGTGTGTGTGTGTGTGTGTGTGTGTGTGTGTGTGTGTGTGTGTGTGTGTGTGTGTGTGTGTGTGTGTGTGTGTGTGTGTGTGTGTGTGGTGTGTGTGTGTGTGTGTGTGTGTGTGTGAGGGGGGTGTAACCCGCCGATTTGTAAGCAGCGCAGATGTAACCCGCCGATTTAGATACCATTTGCAGCAAGACCATCACGAAAAAAAAAAGACGAGCGAGTGCTGCAAGAAGACCTACATTCCCTTACCACCTGGGAGGAGAAGTGGTCTATGGAGTTCCATCCACAGAAGTGCTCAACGCTGAGAGTTTCTCGGAAGCGGAACAAAACTGCCCCTGTGTATGAACTACATAAACAGAATCTCGAAAACACCACTAAATACCTTGATGTAAATATTCAGGACAATATGCAGTGGGAATCTCACATTGACTCCATCACGAAGAAAGCCAGCAAGACTTAGGCTTCGTCCGGCGCAATCTCAAGATCGGCAACAAGAAGACAAAGGAAAACTGCGTATAAAGTCCTTGTTCGCCCGCTTCTTGAGTATGCAGCCACCGTTTGGGATCTCTACACTGCAAACGAGATTGAGGCCCTCGAGAAGGTCCAACGAACAGCAGCAAGATGGGTGTCAAATCGCCACCGCCAAACATCATGCGTCGACTCCATCCTTGACTCTCTTAATTGGCCTTCCCTACAACAGCGTCGTAAGAAAGCCCGCTTAGAGATGTTTATAAATTCCATCACGGACTCATCTCCATTAACTCCATGTACCTGCCCAAACCATCTGACAGCAGGCTGAGCGCTAGGATCAACAACGACCTGAGCTACAACATTCCCACATGCACCACGCGGTACAGGCAGATGACGTTCTTTCCGAGGACCATGCCAGAATGGAACAAGTTGCCTCAGGAGGTTGTGACAGCTGAGTCACTGGACTGCTTCAAGTCCAGGCTGGCCTCCCATCTTTAAAACCTGAAACAACCCCCCCCCTTTCCCCACCCCCCAACCCTCCCCCCTTATCCTCCTCCAGACCACTATTCCCTAAAAAATCCCCCCTCCCCCAAGCTTTTTTTTTCTCAAATCCTCACACAGCGCAATCTTCGGCAATCTCCCCAAATACGGCAAAACCATCAGCAAAATGATGTTGGTCGTATAAAGGAAGAAGAAGAAGAGTATGGTCGTTGGTCTTGTCTGTTTTCTCAGCGTGTCCGTCTTATCTGTCTGCCAGACGAATCCCCCAAAACTGAGTTCTTAGTTTGTCTGTAAGGCCAATACTCACTATTGATGAAAGATTTATGAGATCTCTGGACAAAACGGTTAAAAACTGTTCGTCGTGGCACAATGGTTAGAGTCGCGCGTTCCCGGTTCGAAACTCGTGCACTCAATTCCTATCAGGGCCATTAATGTGTGTGGGATGTTTTTGGCCCATGGCTAGCTCCTATCCAGAGTCGAGTTTCCTATAAGCTCAACTCGGAAGACTGAAATCACACAATGGAGTTTCATCCATTTGATGTGGATGCTTCTTCTTTGAGAGTGTTGTTCAAATTTCCTGACCCGCTCTGCAGGTGTCTGTATCTCTGGCCTGGTCGACACTGAGATATATTATGAAGTTAGCGTAGAGTGCAACCCTGCTTTGCAGTCTCAGACCAGAGTGCCCCTCCATTGCATCACCTTCATGATCTTAATCTTTATCGATCAGCGTAAAAAAAAAAAAATCTCAAATCCAGTTGCCCTTCATGGTGACCTCAGTTCTGATTCCCTCTTCACGTCTATACCCTTGGTGAGTTCGGGTCAAGGTCACCCAAACCGGCAAGTTCCTGGGACTGTAATTAGACGGATGCGGTGGTACTTTCAGCCGGGGGACAAGCCCTCTAGATAGCTCCTCGACTAAACAATCACTATGGTAAGTGCGGAGCTAATAGGTGATGTTTAGGGTATATTAGATCAGGTAAGGTAGGGCAAGGTAATGTTGCTTATAGCCCAGCCGACCGCAAAGTGCCATATCAGGGCTGCCACGCGTTGAAGTCAACTCGTAAGTCATTTAAAAAAAAAATCACACAACCCTTTAACATACATCTTCTAAAACATAACGGAAAACTTCGTTGGAAAAAAAGAATCGTTCTTCCGTCAAATCTTAGAGGAGATCAGAAAATGTTACTCTCTTTCAGAAATTCAAAGATTACGTCAGGTGGGACATCTCTGAACAAGGTTTTCATGGACTTTGCTACACCGAACACCATCGAAGTGACTCGGCAAGAGTGCAGTGTCGTCTGTGGCTGTGGACGGGGTGTCGGAATGAGCGGTGCGGGTGCACTGCCTCTGACGTGGCGCAGAGGTTGGGACAGCAGAAAAAGAAAATGCAGTGTCTCCTCTGATGGGTTGCCTTATGACGACGTAAATGGACTCTTCCAATTAAGTGCCGGTGTCTAGGCTGTGATGTGACAAGTTAGGGTTTGGTTGCGGACTTAAAGCCAGAGTGAGGGGTGACGTGACGACGTCATTGAAGTGGCAAAAAAAAAAAACAAAAAAAAAAAACAAAACCCTGCAGTGAACAGGAACCTTTCCCCCTCCATCCCTATTCTTCACGCTGAATTTACTCCAATCAGTCACTTTCTCCCCCCCCCCCCCCCCCCCCCTTCAACCCGAAATGAAACATGTGTGGCAGAAAAGCAGTCCTTCTGTAGAGTTTGTAAGAATGAGTTGTCAACAGTCATTTTTTGTTTGTTTGTTTGCGTGCTTGCTTATCCACACCTGCATCGCATTTTTTCGCTTTGACCAGTCGCCATGGCACCACCATGTCCTGTCTGGCTCCGCTCATATCCCAGGCCTTTCAAGCTGTAGTTCCCCTCTTCTGCTGGCCTCGGAAAATCACGTCCTCAGGCGTAGACGATGACCGAAATCGTGGCTGTTCCCAGATGGTTTTGCACCTTGCGTAGCCAAAGACTGACTTGCCAGACGCATAAGATGGAGGATTGCTGATTCCTCTTGCTAAATGGTTCCTGGAAAACAAATGCGTTCCTCTTGTAGGCATATATTACGTGGTGATTGTTTTGTGTCCAGCTTGATAAAGTACCTTCAAATAATATACCTAGCAGTTCTTGAATTAGAAGTAATATCATTGTTATTTAGGATGCGACTGAGAGCGGAAATAAGATGTGGTGGTATTACGAGTGAATAGCACCCACTGCTACAAGACATAAAAATGTGACGTGCGAGTTAGCAAGTGGACCTTTCTATTCCCTAATGGTTTCATTTTCAATTGTTTAAGTCTATGGTTTGAGAGCTTGTTTGCCACTGACTTGTTCATTTGAACTGATATTACACCTTATCAAGGAATGATTATTGTCAGACGCTTGTCATAACCAACTGAATGCGACTGAAGGAGCGGGGAAAGGTGTTTTGTATGCTGATGTAATGCTGCATGCGATTACTTCTGTCTGAAAGTGTCGGAAGAACAGACATGGTTGTATGAACGGATTTTACGGTGCTGGTGTTTTGAATCGGGATTTCAAAGTGAGTTGCTGATACAGTGCAAGAGAGATGGCATTGAGTGTTACACGAGACTTCAAGCATGGGACACAGAGCAAGAAACGTCAAGCTCAGCTGTTGAGAGCCATTTGGTGTAACACTTTCTCTGTAACTCTTGCCATGTTCGAAGATGTTTTCCTCTCCAGATTTTGACAATAAAAGGTCATCATGTTCTTTCTGTCATTATGTTCTGCAAGTTTGCATGGTAGCGTGTGGATTCATCACTGACTGATCCAAAGACTTGTCTCACATACAGGGTCACACACATGAGTTGCATGCGTTTGATGTGGGAAGAGTAATGAAATGTAGAGTGCACCATCGCAGATCTCAAGAGAACAGCATCTGTCTTTCTGATCAGTAAACTGTAGTGTTCGTTTGTTTTCTCATTTCAGTTTTAGTACAGCCTATCCGTCCCAAAGGCAATAATGGGGGATTCTTAGTTATAAACAACTCCCTTGCCTTCTGAAGGACTTGTACAAAGTACTTGTAACTTTCTGTACTGCCTTTGACTCTTGCCGCTTTTAAAAAAAAATATTTATTTATTTATTTGCCTGTTTACACTGGTAATAATGCGCTGACTTCCTCAGTACAAGGCAAGTGCAGTACCAGCATATAGCTTGTAAGAGTTCGTTTTAGATCCTGTGGTAGGTGTTCGACTTGCAGACGACAAAATACACCTGGCGGTATTGAAACGAAAGGGATCCTTTTATTCACAAACGTTGAAGAATATAGGAACAAAAACAATCAACTGACCTTCAGGTTCAATAAGTCGTAGAGGAACTCAATCGTACATGCAGCAGCGAATATTCTACTAATGGCAGCTTCTGATGCAGCGCAATTTGTTCAAACGCGGCAATTTGTACCAATGTTACAAATTGTCGCACCGACTGCGGCAGTTTGTTACAATTTTCTTTTGGTACATTTTACCGCACCTGTGCCTGTTAAAGGAGATAGAGGTTTAAAAAATCAAACTGGTAATATTTAGAAATTAAGATTAACACATTTTGGCCAACCGAAGAGGCATATTTTTGTGCCACCTTCCGACCACCACCGATACCTCCCGATATACCCCACCCCGACCCTCCGACACCCATCCTCAACATGGGAAGGTATTTTTGTGCCGTCTTTCGACCACTGCCGACACCTCTCGACACCCCAAACCTGACACTTCGACACCCATCCCCGACACAGGTGCGTATCGCTATCACTACGTCTCTCTAGTTCAACATTAGGTTGCCACTATGACCAAAATCACGATGTTACGTTATCACTACGCTTTTATGTCATTAGCACTACGTCTCAACACAGCTACAATCGTTTAGCACTACTACGGCCGCTATCGCTACTGTCGTGGGGCATGCATCTGCCTCCATCTCCTGCCTAAAAATATTGCCCCTACTCCCCCCATTTGTTCGAAAAAATACCCTTCCCTCCCCCCCCCCTCCACCAGCGTGCGTGCATGCGTGCGTGTGTGCCTTGCGTTGTGTCGCGTGTGTGTGTGTGTGTGTGTGTGTGTGTGTGTGTGTGTGTGTGTGTGTGTGTGACCTGAGGGCAGAAGAAAGCGAACAGTTTCTTACAGTTAACAGTTTACTGTGATGGGTGTTAAAATAGCGTGATGAGCTTTCCCGTTTCTTTTCGACTCAAATGTGTACTGACTGTTGATTCAATTATGATTTTTGCGATGTTGATAACAGTCGTCACGCACGCGCGCGCGCACGCGCGCGCACACACACACACACACACACACACACACACACACACACACACACACACACACACACACACACCACCACCACCACCACCACCACCACCATCTTCATCATCATCATCATCATCATCATCATCATCATCATCATCATCATCATCCCTTGGCGAACGGACAAACGCAGAAACAATCTTATTTTGATCCTGTTTTTAATTTTCTAAAATGAATCTGCTCAGCAAAAGAAAACCAACCAAATAAACTCAATGTCAAACTAAAAAAAAACGTATTTTACGGTTTGATTATTCTGAATGTTTATAAAATTCAACAATTTCTTCGAAAAACAGAGGAAGGTTTCATTATCCTAAAACGCTTGTGTCAAACAAACTCACAACAATTACATAACTTTCCTGTAATGATTTTGTCAAATTAATCAGAAGTTTGTAGACAAATCTTAAGTATTCCAGTATGCTTAACCCGTTTGTCAAAATCAGAGAAAAAACAACTACTACTCACTGTTAATGTTTCATTCTTCTGAAACTATCAAGTCAAAGTTACAAGAAGAAGAAGTAGAAATGTACAAGTTTAATCATCATGAAACGGTTTGTCAAAACACTCGATTTTGTGAGAGATTGAAATGGCCGCATGCTCACAGACAATTATCATTTCAGCACGCTTACTGATATACAATGACAATGTCAAAGCTCAATTTTCTTTCATACCAAAAAAACACTACTCAATGAAAAAACAACCAAATTACAATGTTTACGTACAATCCTTCTCAAACTATCAAGTCAAAAATACAAGGAGAGGAAGTAGAAATCTACAAATTTGATCATCATGAAACGGTGTCAAAGCTCAATTGCGTCTTTGATACTTAACTCCTCTAAGCTCAAAATTTCGGATGAAGTCTTGCTGAAGGAACAGCCAGGCATCCCACCATCGGGGATTGTTGACGACTGTCCTAATGGGCAATAACAAGGCCACTGCCTTGGCCTGCTGCCATGTAACCAGTCGAGGGACATATTCCAGGACATATTCAGCAATATGGAAGGAAGGAAGTGGAACAGCTTGGATGACTGTGTGCCAGAAAGTGCTTACGCGCTGCAATGTAAAGCGACAACTTGGGTCAATTGTACAAAGGAAAATTGTAACAAATTGCCGCAGTCGGTGCGGCAGTTTGTACCATTGGAACAAATTGCCGCGTTGGAACAAATTGCGCTACATCACATGTGCGGTAAAATGTACCAAAAGAAAATTGTAAAAAATTGCCGCAGTCGGTGCGGCAAATTGTACCATTGGAACAAATTGCAGCGTTGGAACAAATTGCGCTGCATCAACACACTGCTCTGACATTGTCTGGTTTGGTTTACCACTTCAACCTAACCTGGATTTTGGGAGCCGGAATAGCTCAGTTGGTAGAGCGCCTGACTCGCAATCTTGGTGATCCTGGGGTTGCGGGTTCGAACCTCCGCCAGGGCGTTTCGGTACAGGGGGATTTTTCCCTCGGAGTTAACAGTGGTTCTGACTCCATTTCCCATACAGTCCTTCGAATGAGACTATAAACCGAGGTTCCGTGTGTGAACGCACGCATAACATCTTGCACACACGTAAAATCCCATCACCAACATTCGGAAGAGTAGGCCAGTTTGGCCGTTGGTATGGATGACACGTTACACATAGCATGCATCCTGAGTGAGAAATGGAAAGAATGAAGGAAGTAAGGAAAATGAGTGATCGATATTGAACGATACTGACTGGATGATACGGGAAACGACTGAATGAAACGCCAGCTGGCAGCTCTTCAGTCGGCACTACCCAGGTAGGCAGCCCGTTGTGTAAACGAGTGTTGATTGTAAAGCGCTTAGAGCTTGGCGTCTAGCCGAGAATAGGAGCTATGTAAGTATTCATTATTATCATTATCATCATTTTCCAAGCTTTATTCATTAATCGGGGAGCAATGTCATGTCTGTTGGGTCACAGTGTATGATGCACTTACCGACTGACTTTGTGCACACTCAGCAACACACGGAACCCGGTTGATGTCCTGGAACGTGTTGAAAGCAGCAGAGTTCTCATCACTATGAAATAAACCATGGGAAAAAAGAGCACAGACACAGGAAAGGATGGACATGGCAGGTGCACTTGAGCCACAGAAGTTCCCTTTGCGTCAGCTCTTCTCCTGTCCCTGACTATTGGCAACGGCCATTTCCATCAGCACAACACAGTAACATTGCGAGTGGCAGGCGGTGAAGGCTGTCAGCTGCCCACAGCGTTCTGTACTGAAGGAAAAGACAGAAACGTTTCCTGCTGTAGAGTGGACAGCTTCTCTGCGAAATACGGCAGACTTTTTTTCTGCTGTTGTAAACACTGTCTTGCTGGCAAAGAAAGAGAGAGAGAGAGAGAGAGAGAGAGAGAGAGAGAGAGAGAGAGAGAGAGAGAGATGCACATACATAAGACTTCCTTCCTGTATGCTGTATTGTTTGAGCAATACTCAAATATCGTTTGAGCAATACTCAAATATCAAACATCGAGAACGTGAACATTAGCTTCCAGCCATTTAAGCAGTTTTACTTCTTCAGATTTTCTTCGTCTTTCTGCCCATGTATTAAAGGTATACATGAAAGGATTAATAGCAGAGTTTAATGGAAGTATGAATATAGCTAGGGCAACGTTGACTTCTCCAGGGATTGAAACATCAGTCAATGCCAGCATTCCACACAGTCCTATGGGAAACCAGCACATGAAATCTGTCACAGCAATACTGATCAACCGCCGCGCTATCGTCATGTCCTGTGATAATTTGGTGCTGTTAATTTTCAAAGCATTTCTTTGTATTGACCAAAAGATAATAGTCTGACCAGAAGAGATGAGCAGGAACAAAGTAAAATTAAAGATGATTAAAGCACCAACAGAATAGTATCTTCCTTTAAACTCTTGTCTTGTAACTGGGAGAGGAATGCAGATGCCTGTCTGACTGTAAAACTCCCAATGTGTTGTCATTGGGAGTAATGGAAAGGCAGCTAAAAAAAAAACAATTAACCAACTCAATAGACAAGCCACTGAAGCTGAGGTTCTCTTAAATCGCAGAGTGCTGAATGGAAAACTAAGAACAATGAACCTATCCAACGTTATAAGACAAATGATTAGAGCTGACACTTCACTGGACAGGAATGATAAAAAGCCAGCCACATGACAAGTCACACTAGTTTTCCACGAATCATCACAATGGAGATACTGACCTCGGAATTTTTCATCAGCAGCTCCAATAATGACAATATAGATTCCCATCAGAAAGTCTGCCAGGGTAAAGGTAATAACAAACACACTGAAGCCACTTACAGAGACTGGTTTTCTTGCAAACAGTCGTACACAAAGCAGAACGTGTTGCCGGACAGAGACAGACAGGCAATCATCCACAGAAACACACGATACGTCCATGTTTGCAGTAAATCTTCACATGACGAAACCTCGTCCCTGGGGGCAAAGCAAAGTCTGCTATCAAAGTCACGTGGTAGAATTTCATTACAACAGAGTTTATGATTTCCAGTGTGGATGGAGAAAGAATGCCAAAGAAGTGTGAAAATGTTGCGTGGAAAAAACCTTAACTGGACTTCTGTCCATATGCAATTCAGTCAGTTGAGGCAAGGATGGAAAACTGCTGAGGAAAGTGTGAATGGACGTTGAAGTCAAATTCAGTTTCTCTAAGCGATGGAAAGGCGAGAGGACTTGAGGGTCAAATAGTGTGAGTGTGGTATGTGACAGATCTATGACTGTCAGTCTCTTTTGTTTTATTACAGAAGTCTGGCCTATAAAGAGTAAAGTCAGGGGGTTTTTAGACAGTGACAATGTTTCTAGATATTCCAGATCAAGGAAGACTGCCAAACTGACTTGGGCCAGTTTGTTGTGACTGAGGTCAAAGAAATTTTAAATTCTGAAATGTCATGTTAGGTATATGACTGATAGAACACTGAGCCAAGACGACATGAATGAGATAGGTATTCTGACTGATATCAGACAGAGTCATGCCAGAACCTGTGGCATCCAGGTAACGGAGCTGTGGGAAAAGTTCTGCAAGGAATGGCTGTTTACATTTGAATGTGTGTGACCTTGACATTGACAATTCAAAGGACAGCTCATTTGACACAGTAATTCATCATCATGCATAGCACAGTGAGACCAGCCATCACATAAATGATCACTGTGCAAACATATCCTGGAAGTTCTGCATCGAAATAGTCCTGGACATGTCATGTCCTCACACCCCTCTTCGTCCTGGTGGTCAATACAGTCGTACATGTCATTGCACCGTGTGTAGACAGGCATGCAGTCATTGAACTCACCAGGACAACGATAGTGGCTGTCAGGACAAGACTCGTTGGGATTCATTGGAGATGAAGTGAACTGAAAGTTGTTATCAAAATTAATAAGAACAGGGGATGGAGAGTAGTCTGATAGTTTTACAGCGATAAATCTGATTTGAACGGAACAGGTTACCTCATCCGATTCATCCCAACAGTCATATCGTTGATCACACATTACACTGTATGGCACACACTGACCACTGGAACACGTCCATGCCTTCACACAGGGAGCATGGCTACAGAAAGATTCATCACTCTTATCCTGACACTCTGTTACAAAGTTACATACCAGGGTGTATGACAGCTTGAGAAGCTGATCATTGCAAGCAAATAAAGGAATTAAAGAGACGTACTGCTCTGTTCGTTCAGCCTGCCTGTGAATGCTTGACATGTGGTGAGGAAAACCACAGGATGTATGTGTTTGACAAAACTCCTTAGACACTTCAGAGTCACAGAGGAATGATGTGTATGTCATATGGCCTTTGAGGCACATAGTCATAGAGTCTTTTGTCATTGGACTCCTAGTCAAAGAATCCTCTTTGAATGATAAGAGCTCCGATCACATTTACTTTTACTGAACGTTGATCTACACATTTCACTAAAATTTCGTAATGGTGGTATAGGAGTACATCTTCCTGAAAGGAAATGAGCGGGAGCTCTAGGCTTGAAGGTGTGATAAAAAACAGTTTTGTCTTCAGTAATGAAACAATATCTGTACAGAGAGTGCAAAGGCTTACTACCTATGGAGACGTTAATGAAATGAAAAGCAAAATAATCACATGTTCTCCCGCCTAATGTCTGAAATGTACGATTCCAGCGATGATCACAGCTAGGAATAGTCAGCGTGCCTCCAAGAGAAACACAGTAGTCAACAATCGTTTCCATTTCATCTGTGTTATCATTGCCATTGTTACGTTTATCCATGGTCTTATAAAACGTTATACGGCCGTTACAAAAGTTGTCCAATTCGTAGTCTTGTTCAAGGCTGTGGTCACAGGACACTGTTTTTTTTTCTGCACAATGTCGAACATTTTCCTGAACGCACGCACGCACGCGCGCGCGCGCACACACACACACACAAGCACACGCACGCACAAGCACACACAAGCACACACACACACACACACACACACACACACACACACACACACACACACACACACACACACACACACACACACGCACACACATGCGCACGCACACACAATCGCACATGCATATATTCCTGCACACACACACACACACACACACACACACACACACACACACACACACACACTCATGCTTGCACGCACACGCACGCACGCACACACGCACGCACGCACGCACGCACGCACATACACACACACACACACACACACACACACACACACACACACACACACACACACACACACACACACACACGCACAGAGTCGTGCAACATCACATGATTTTGTGACAAGTCGTAAAATGAAAATATAGTAGTCATTGTAGATGTAGTACTACTAATGCTACTGCTTGTGCTACTACTATTACTAATGCTGCTACTATAGACACACACTATGACGTGCAGTTAAGAATGAAGTTTACATGGTTGCCAGTTCCAGAAGCTTATTGTAAAACTCTTCTACTGCACGATTCAATGATGAACAAATTACACTGCAAATGTCTCCAGGTCGCCACAAGAAAACTTTCAATTTGTGAAAAAATATACAGCCGCGGTGAAACAAATCGGGTTGCTGCAGTATAAAAACAAAACCTCTGACGTCAGACGGGATCTGTTTAAACGTACCAGGTCCTGGCTCAAGACAGAGCAGAGTATCAGCAGCTGGGTCAACCAGGTCAGCATGCGAACTGCACATGACAGGTATCTGGCTTCTGACGATCTTCTTCCCACAGCAACAGGGGCGAACGTCTTGGCCAGTGTCATGGGCCTACACCTGCATTGCATGTACTGAAAGATATGTAGGAGATTGCCCCCATTCCTCTACCACCATCAATGCCCAGGTTTCTGCCCTCCATCCTCATCCCACCCCAGTTCTACTAGATCTGCATCACCCATCTGCAAATATGTTTGTGTTTTCAATGTTGATATTTTAACAAAGATAAGGTTTAACAAATCTAAAGTATATGAATGTTTTATCAATGATAATGGGAACATGCAAATATTCAGCTATTGAATTTCCTGAATAGGATTTTGGTTTCATCGTCAGAAATAGTTCGTATATAAAACAGTACTTGGCGTTCATCAGTGTCCATGTTTTACCTCTACAGCCTTTACATGTGGACAGTTCTAAAATTTGGCGAAACGTCCTAGCGCTTACTACCCACCAGTCGACAGCATTTTTCTGACCGTTTCAGACTTCCATCTATATTTATGAAGGTCTGGACCACACTGCAAGGACATTACCACCACTGTGCGTCAATGTGATTTTTTTTGTCATGTTCAAATTGTATTTTCTTTAGCTTCAAACAGTGCTTCTGTGCGTCTGCCAACAGGGCTTAACAATGAATTCAGAATGACTGGAAAACTTTCAAGATCAACAATTTATCCTAACCAAGTAACAGGAATATTACTCGTGCACCAGATGTACCAACTCACACTCCTTCAGCCATAGATCTCACCTGTATATTTTCACTGCTAGCACTATACAGTGTGTGGAAAACTAAAGATGATTTAGTCGGTCAGATCATATCCCAATAACAAAGTCAATGTACAAAAGGCACGGGGATGATTCGCAACATGATAAAATACCAAAATATGAGTGTAGAAATACAGACTGGTCAGACTTCAACGATACTCTTCAAAACATAAGAACAGAGCACTCATGGACAGTGTACATACTGTAATACATTTCGTAAATTGTACATAGTTTGGCTGATAAATTTATTCAAAGACTGCGTCCCTCAAAACCTAGACAAACATAGTGGCAATGTTTGGTGGAGCAAAAAATGTGGGGAGTGCTGCTAAGGAGAAGAATAAATTGCAAAATATACACCAAGAAAGGATCCCTCCATAAACGCAGAAAGCTGGAAATTATTAGTAGAAAAAAATGATACAGTTACAGAAAATGCAAAGCTGATGGATGAGAATGAACTTTGCAAATCTGAAATAAAAGACTACAAAGACAATGACAGAGATGCAGGGACAATGTAGAGTCATGAAACACCGAATAAATTCGCCTGTTTTATTATTGAAATGAATGACAATTTATTTACCAGTATCCTGGAAATGACTGAAGTTTTCGCAGATACGTTTGTTTCAGTATTAACTGTGCAGAGGGCCTGAGCGATACTAACAGGAACTGTAGAGAACAGGAAGATAAAACTGAAACGTACTGTGATCCTGTGCCAGCTAATACGTTTAACATTAACGTGACACTGACATAACAAGATATTACGGTGTATCCCAAACGAGGAAACATCAACTGGATCCGATGCAGTTTCAAAATAAATGCGGGAAAAATTGTCATGAAATGTAATTGTTATTCCTTCCATAAAAAAATGTAGGTGTGGTGGTGAAACGTCAAAGTAACAGAAACAATCCATTGGTGATCCTATTCACAAGCGTTGGAGTGTACTGAAGACATTAGAAAAAAACTCTACAGACACATGGCACTCATATTCCATGTCTGTAATATCCCCCCTCTGCTTAAGATAATTTTTCTGAAAATACATGTTTTTATAAGGAAGTTAATGACTTTCCATGAATCCAGCAGGACTTTGAAAAATGAGGTTTCAAGAATTGGGTATTTTCTTCAAAGTTACAATTTTGTTACCAATTCAAGCTTCCGTACATGTCATTTCAATATTTCACAAATGAACGAAATGAATGGATAATGAAAACATACCTAAACTCTGGACAGAAAAAAAAAGAAATCATGAAAAAATCAATGAAAAAATCAAAAAAACCAAACACACACACACACACACACACACACACACACACACACACACACACACACACACACACACACACACACACACACACACACACACACACAAGAAGAATATGAAAAAACTGCTATCCATTTCTATGAAAAACAACATTTCATTATATTAATGGAATCCTAGAGTGTCGAGAATTATGTTTTAACCAATATGCAGACGTTTACACTCTTAACTGGCTTGGATTTTTTTCTCCTTTTCTTTTTTTACATGAAGCATACGTTTTCGTGTTTATATTCCTTCACGTTCACATGTTTTTCTTTTATACTTAATTATAAACATATGGTCTGGAGATATACGCGCGTGAATGCTTTTTGGGAACACTTTAAACAAATAATTACAGATGGATGTCTTTGTATAACCTCTTTCTATATAACTGAAAAAAAATAACACTGTTTGGACACGGCACAGATTTAAAACCTGATAGAGTGTAACACTTTATGCTGCTGTTTGCTAAATTCTATATTTAGAAATGCAAATTAAAAGATGAATGTCCTGATGTAAATGTGTCCATCAAATTATTAAAAAGACAGGTTTGAAATAAAAAAAAGTACATCGCTTATGTTAACTTTAACATGGTAAAGTTTAACACTGAGAATTCGGTTTGAGTTTATCTAGTTTATGTACGTTTGGGCTAAAACAAGTTACAACCCTTTTCCATTTATGATTTGTTGTCGTTAGTTTCCTTATCCACCCTAATTTCAAGGATTGCATGAAAAAGTTTAAATCTGGAAATCAAATGCTTCTCTGACCAATTCTTTTCACTAAATTCTGTTCTTTTAAAAAATTATTTCATGCGAATTTAGACATAGAAGACGAAATGCCACGGTGGCTTCGGAAGAATTGTCCATAAGAATACGATTTAAGATAGCATTAAAGATGTCAAAATTGCTATTCTTCCTAGTGGTGTTAGAATTATTTTGACCAGAACTCGGTATAACTGTTTTATTTCTGAGAACTTTTCAGTAAAATTCATATCTGTGCAATCTGTAAGCTCCGCTGTGAGCCATGTACCTAATACCTTGAATTTCGGAGGATTCACTCTACCCTGAGATGTAGCATATACTTCTGTGTTGACTTTCTTTCCTGTCCTAGCCAATTGGGCCTTTCATCGAACTCTCTACTAGTATAAAGAAACAGCATGCAAGATGTAAATGCCTATTAGCAACCGTTCGTTTATGTAAATAAAAAAAAAAAGTCAATCGATTGTGGCATTCTCTGCTTTTGCTTAAATATAAAACATCGGTCTATCATTAAATCTACGAGATATTGCCACCTTTTGTGATTACATAACAGAGAATGTAAAATAAGAATTGAATTGAAAATACATATGCAACAGAGATAATCATTGCAATGGGAGTACATCACGGATCAGTTATTGCCCTACTTCTATTTTGAATCCTTAGATATATACTTGATGAATAACATACTGAGAATTGTATGATTAAAAGAGAAAACTCCTTTACCTTACATGAACAAAGCTATATCAAAGAGACCTTGGTCAGATAAGAGAGTATGTGATAAATACGGATTTACGTTTACGAGAGGAAGAAGAGAACAAATGTTCTTTGGGCACCATTGCCCTTCAATATAAACTGTCACCCAGTTTTTTCAGGAGGTTTTTGTCTAATGAAGAAGCTATCTTGGAATCAACACATAGAATGTTTATTGACAAAGGTGAGAAAGACAACTTTTTTTCTCAAAATAATTAAAAAGCAACCATAGGGACAAGATCCATCGGCACAAGACAGAATCTATCTTAGTCATAACATAATGGTTGCCAATATTTATGCATCCAACAACACAAAGGAAAAAAGTCATATGTTATCGAAAATTGATTCAGATCTATGGAGTACGAAGATTTTAATTTCTTGGTGATTTTAACTGGACTCTGAACAGTGACCTCGACATAGTGGCGGGTCAACCCCACAACAGATTGGAAACTGCCAGTTTTCAGCATGTTATCAATACATTAGATTTAACAGATGCCTGGAGACTTATCATCCAGAAGAAAAAGATGCCTCATGGATTCGTCTTAACCCATTTATTGCGCGCAAATTAGATTATTGTTTTTATCTGATAACATTTTGCATTTTTGTACTTTGTGTGAACATTTTTTTGTTCTGAATTCTGACCATAAAGGCAGGGCAGGGTACTTATTGGCTATAGATTATGAAAAAGCCTTTGACTCCATATAAAAAAAATATCTTTCACATGTATTCAAATATTGGGATTTGGGACCAATTTCCAATGATGGGTACACATTTTAACGAATGGTAACCAAAGCTGTATAAACCATGGAGGCTGATTGTCTGAGCCATTTAATGTAACTTGTGGAATAATGCAAGGCTGTCCCTTTTCCCCTTTAGCGTTTGTTTTAGCTGTGGAGCTCTTGGCTGCAAAAATTAGAAAAAGTGAAGTAACAGGTATCCAAGTACCAACAATGCACCATGCAAATGAGCAGTATATTAAGATAAAACAACGCGCTGATGATACTGCCCTATTCTTAGATCACAAAAATGACATGATTGAATCTTTGGATATTCTGAACGCATTCGAAAAGGTCCCTGGTCTTAAGTTAAATATGAATAAAACCAAAGCTATGAGAATGGTCACGAGAAAAAATGAAAACAATCTGCCTTTCTCTATAGTTGAAAGAATAAAATACTTGGAATTTATTTTGAAAAAGGTGAAATGGCCAAAAACATTGAAGAAAAAACAGGAAAGGCAGAGTTGAAACCATAGAAAAATTAATAAAGACCTGGAGCAAACGAGACATCAGCATTAATGGCAAAATAACAGTAATTAAATCTTTTTTGTTAGTCAACTAGTCTTTGTAATACAGTCAATTGGTATTCCATATGAAGTCTTGCAGAAGATAAATATGATGTTATATAAATGTGTTTGGCAAAAGAAACACAGTAATCGGAAAGCATTCGCAAAAGTGAAAAGGAAAGTAATGGAAGCAGACTATAACTCAGGAGGTTTAAAAATGGTTAACGTTATGGAACTTTCAAACTGTATGTATTTGCAATCGGTAGAGAAATTGTTTTCTGCGACAGACGAAAATTGGAGTAAGATCCCAAAGTGGCACTTAAACAAAATAATTAGTAACGATAGAATATTTAAGCTTAACCGTAATGCAACGCAGTTTCAGCAAATTGAACGAATAGACAATGAATTTTGGAGAAATGTAGTTACCATTTATTTGAATAATAAGAGGAAAACCAAGATAGAAGAAATAACACCAAGTAACGTTTAGATCAAATATTATTTTATAATGACTTGATAAAATATAAAGGCAGTATATTATATTTTGCGCTGAACTCAGAAGCAATCTGAAGCGATCAAAGCTAAGTGCATTTTCGTTATTTTTTCCGTCTTTTTGTTTCACCTGAGGAAGACCTAAGAGGTCGAAACGCGTTGTGTGTTGTCTTGTGACTCGTTTGTCCACGTTTCTCTGGGCGGTTCGCTGGCATTTATTTAGGATTTGTAAAGAAATTTTAGTATGAACCACTATATATAGCTAACTGCTCGTAACAAATTTCTTATCGGTCCATCAACACACACACACGCACACACATACGCGTACACACACACACACACACACACACACACACACACACACACACACACACACACACACACACACACACGCACGCACGCACGCACGCACGCACACACACATACATACACACACACGCGCACGCGCGCGCGCGCGCACACACATACACACGCTATTTCCATAACTCTGTCTAAAATCACAAGTGAATAGACGATAAATTGAAGAACGAACGAACACACACACACACACACACACACACACACACACACACACACACACACACACACACACACACGCACTCACGCGTGCACGTACGCACGCACACACACGCACGCACACACACAGAGACACAGACACAGACACACACACACACACACACACACACACACACACACACACGCGCGCGCGCGCGCGCGCGCGCGCACACACACACACACACAAACACACGTACACACTCACGGCACAGATCCCAGTGTGTCCATCACCATTACCATCACCCAATGTGTGATGGTTTGATTTATCGGCGTTGTTTATGGTGCATCTGACTTAAGGACCTGTCTCTAATGCAAAAGTAATATCTGTTTAACGTTTTGTTTGTTTTTCTGTTTTTGCTTTGTTGTCTTCCTCTGGCTCTTGACATTTTAAGGCTGTCAATGTAAATACATCTCTCCCTCACACACATCAGCCATAGTCGTCAATATGAAAACAGATTTTTCTATCTGCAGGGAACGGAGTGCCTTAATTAGTTTATTACATTTTTGTTACCCTTGCACTTGTATATCCGCGTGCTCGCCCCTCTCTCTCTCTCTTTCTCCCTTCCCCCTCTCTCTCTGAAACTGATTTTGAAAATTAATCACAAGGCTCCGCCGAAACACATATACAAATGAAGCACAAGACAAAACAAGACGCGTTTCGTCCTCTTAGGTTTTCTTCAGGCAAGACACACAACACTGAGGACAACGACAAGGAACGAGCAATCACTTATCTTCATCCAATTCGGTGCAAGATGGGCTTTGAATGAAAACGAGGCTGTCGGGAAGAGACAATGTGAGTCGAGGTAGTAATGATGATATACCGATACTGATAGGAATAATGATAATGATAGTAAAAGTGATACAAATATTGAAAAATATAATAAACAGAGGATTACTACCATTTTTGGTGATAGTATGGTAGTAGCAGTTGTAGTATGGGAGAAAGGAGAGGGGTTAAAGGATTATCGATCAGTATAGTTGTCATGGCAACAACGTTAGCGGCGATCATTTATGGTGATGATAATGGAATGATGGTGATATATCAATGCTAACACTGGTATTAACGAAAATGATGATAACACGAACAACAGTGTTAATGGTAATGGTAATAACAGTACTAGTGATGAAAGTATGATACAGAAATATAATGAAATATGAATATGATAAAAAAATACAAAACAATGAGCAATAACATAAATAAATAATAGCAATGGTAATAATTGAATTAATGCTATTACTAAGGGAAGGGAGGAAGAAAAAGAAGGAGGGGGAGGAGGAGGACAGGAAGAACAACACATCTATCTATGTATCTATCGATATATCTATCTCTCTCTCTCTCTATCTATATATATCTATATATATATATATATATATATATATATATATATATATCAAGGGTAGACTTCTGCAACCCAGTATCTCATTTTTTTTGTCGAGTTTCATATTTTTACACTGCACTATCTTTTCCAATGTGATCTTTTACCTAGCAATCTTTTTCTTGGTCATGGTATTGGTTTTGATCAGTTATCGATAAAGCCAAAACGCAGTATCTCCAAATGTAGAAGTAGCTTTTCCCCCTAAAACCCATTAACTCTTCGTGCTATGTTCTGCCCAGTTTGTATGAGCAGCACTTTTCACACATAAAGACTGTCAGAATACCGTATCTTGAACAAAGGGATTCTGGCTGTCAGAAAACACCAGTGATTTGGAAGAGTAAGCTACCAGTTATCTGGAGATAAGCGCATTTTGGTGAAATTCCACCAAGAGAAGGAAAGTAACCAAGCCAGGGAAAACCCAGTGTATCCAGCTGCTGGGCTGTCACTGTCAGGATTGTTTATAGTTTGGCAGAGCGTGGGCCCGTAGCTGTGGTACAGAGTCTACTCTGATATGAGAAAAACTTCACCAATGCATTTGAAGTCTCACTCTTTGCTCTTGTTCACAAAGACTGCAGAAACATGGCAGAAACACCAACACTTCCATTTTACCAGAAAACAATAGTACAGGTTAGACAATTTTTTTACTATATTAATGCTATTACATAAGCTTTATCTTCACGCAATACCTCTACGTCATGTAACCGCTTGAACATTTTTTGTTGTTGTATTTTGAAGATTGTATTAGAAATGGCGAAAACCTGTTTCTATATTTCATGTGTGTGTGTGTGTGTGTGTGTGTGTGTGTGTGTGTGAGCGCCCCGGGGGGGGGTGGGGGTGTGTGTGTGGCGCCCACGGGGGGGGGGGGGGGGGGGGGGGGGGGGGGGGGGGGGGGGGGGGGGGCACGCTCTGGCATGAGTGCTTGAACGCGCTTTTTAATAAGAGAGAGAATGTGAGTATGTTTGTGTGAGCACGCATGCGTGGGCGCGTATTTGTGCTAATATGCGTAAGAGAAAGAGTGTGTGAATGCGTGTGTGTGACAATGAGATGGGATAAAACAATAAATAACACACACACACACACACACACACACACACACACACACACACACACACACACACACACACACACTTTTACTAAGTATTGGAACTGTTTGCAACAACAGCAAAACAAAAAGATCTATACTAAGATTCAAAACGGAGTGACTGAGGGCGGAAAATGACGCAAAATTTGGAAAGAGAGGGGGGTTAGTTACTGCCAAGGACACAGACAAACAGAGTACAGGACTAGACACTCTGTTTGCGTGTGTCCTTGGCGGTAACTAACCCCTCTCTTTCTAAATTTTGTGATAATACTGTTTGTACAACCAACTACAACTGCTACTGTTACATTTTTCTTCTCCTTCTTCTGTTTATACTACTAATTCAAATAACGCAAAGCAAAATTATCTTGCTCATCAGAGCCCACATTCAGCGAGTACCGAGCGTGGCTTGTCCAGCGTCTGTACAGGAAGAAGCCAGAGGGGGATGTCGTTCAGACTTCCATCAACAAACCGTTAGGACCCGTCACCGCCGTGTCAAAACAACCGTATTTCAGTGCTGGAGACGGCAACGTGTCGCGTGCTTTACGTTTGCCCACTCTCTTGGTTTCGGTTCTTCAGGCAGAAGACTACAAGCTGTGCTGCTTTCACACTGTACTACCCTTTCCTGACAGGAATTGTGATAAGTTTGTTACAAAATTTAATGATTTATTACATTACCTGACAGGAATTGTGTGATAAGTTTGTTACAAAATTTAATGATTTATTACATTTATGCCACTGTTGATGCTCATAACACTGTCATTGATACGAAAGGTTTACATGCTGCAATAACTGTTTTCATTGTGAAGAATTGTTTTGGTCTAAAACCTACCTGGCATGGCGTATAGAACTGGATATTCTAGTCTCCACTCCCCCCCCCTCTCTTGTAAGCGCGCGCGCGCGCGCGTGTGTGTGCATGTATGTGTGCGTAAGAGCGTGCGTGCGTGTGGGCGCGCGCTTGCGCGAACGCGTGCAATCGCATGAACGTATGAGCGCATGCATGATCGTGTGTCTATGTGTCTCTGCGCGTGTATGCGCTCAAGAATGCACGTGCATACGTGCATTCGTGTATCCAAGTGCACTCGAAGGTAGGGGGTGTGTGTGTGTGTGTGTGTGTGTGTGTGTGGTGGGGACGTCTATGTATGTCTGTGCGTGCATGCACATGGGTGTGTGCTTGCATAATAGCGGTGTGTGTGGGCGCATGTGCACGCGCGCGCGCGTGTTTACGTTATACGTACACATTTGAGCATACAAAATCAATATGCGTGCGTACACGTGTGAATATGCATGTATGTATATTTGCAACTTTTCTTGTGTGCATTTAATTAGAGATTTTGTTGTGTGACCGTTTTTACTAGGAAATGAGGGAGAGGATGTGCGGAAGGGAGGGAGAGATAGGTGGGCGAGTGTAATGAATATACATTTCTGTATGTATATATATATTGAATTATATACAAAACTTGCTCTTATGTCTTAGATTGAAAAAATAGGGGGAGATAAGCATTCTTATCTGCAGTGGTAGATAGTTCTGTCTAACTAACAGTGTGTGCTTGAGTGGGTGAATGGGGAATCATAAATGTTTCTCAAAATGAGCCTTCAGCAAGCCTATAGTCTCCAAGAGGGAAACAATCTCCGAAGGGGAGGAAACTTACTAACATATCGTAACTCCTGGTCAGATACCGGTATTTCAAAACCAGATTATTTCTCCCTCTGCGACCTCGGAAAGTCCTAACTTGACTTCTCTGCCCTTTAGGTTTAAGCAGAATGCTATCCCAGAAAAAAGGCTGGTGTGCAATACCATACTACTATGTTTGCTGAGTTTTCAAAAAAAAAAAAAAAAAAAAAAAAAAAAAAAACCCACCAAAGGTCTCACCTCAGAAGCAAAAGAAAATCATAAAACAACAAAATAAGCTACATTTTCTTGTGAAAAGTAGAAAATATAAAAAGATACCATATTTATTATTGTTATTCTTCTTCTTCTTATTATTATTGTACTTGTTGTTTATATATATATATATATATATATATGTGTGTGTGTGTGTGTGTGTGTGTGTGTGTGTGTGTGTGTGTGTGTGTGTGTGTGGCGCGCGCGCGTACGTGCGTGCATAAGTGTCTCTCTCTCTCTCACCCCCCCCCCCCTGTCACTGTAGGGTTGTTGGGTGAGAAAGTTGTCTGCTCATCGAGACTATAATTTAAACATAGTGGGTTTTTTTGACACATTTCACATGAGTTTTATCTTTTATTTTTTGACACATTTCACAGGAGTTCTATCTTTTATTTTTGACACATTTCACAGGAGTTTTATCTTCTATTTTTGACACATTTAACAGGAGATTTATCTTTTATTTTTGACACATTTCACAGGAGTTCTATGTTTATTTTTGACACATTTCACAGGAGTTTTATCTTTAGTTTTGACACATTTCACAGGAGTTTTATCTTTAGTTTTGACACATTTCACAGAAGTTTTATCTTTTAGTTTTGACACATTTCACAGGAGTTTTATCTTTTAGTTTTGACACATTTCACAGGGGTTTTATCTTTTAGCTTTGACACATTTCACAGGAGTTTTTTCTTTTAGTTTTGACACATTTCACAGGAGTTTTATCTTTTAGTTTTGACTCTTTACAACGTTGGGAGGTCTCTAAGTCCAAGTGCAACACAATTGTAAGGGAGAGTCAACTACAGTGTCGACATTTTAAATCTTGAAAGAGCAAGATTGATAAGTTTAGTCAATTACATAATCAAGATGACTGAATTTATACTTTTATCATCTTTTCTTTTTTTAATTCCAATTTAGTCAAGATCTAATCCAGAGTATTCTTTCAATAAAAAAATACACAAACTTTCAACAAAATATGTTTTATTTTTCTCACTGTTACTACTACACTCAAGATGAATCTAGATGATGGTGACTGGTCAGACCTTGATGAGGAAATTCCCCCGGCCCGTCTCTTCCAGTACCAGACAGCTGAGGTACAGAATGCAGAAAAAATACACATCACACATCGTCTACCGGTGGTAACTGTGCTTATTACAATGAATATGGAAGATGAAATGATGGGCGAGAGGATGTTATGCTATAACCGCATATCGTATCAGAGTCTATGTTGTATTTGTTCTTAGAGATAATGTGCCCTTGACGGACACTAAAAAGAAGATGTAAACTTACACGTTTGATGATGATGATACCAGCTGGTGTCAGTCTGACAATGAACCTCTAAAGAAACAGCCAGAATAAAGGAAAAGACGCTGAATAAAGACACAGGTATGGACTGGGGTCTGTCTGATGATGAGCCCTTGACCCAGCAGATGGGAAGGCAGAGGACAACACCCCCCCCCCCCCCCCAGTGACACAGACAACGAACCATCCTCCTGTCTTATTAGGAAAGAAAAGGCGGACACTTACTGTCACTCTGACAGTGAACCTGTGACAAAACAGGCTCGGACATCTTTTTTCACAGATGAATCAGAAAACTGTCACTGACGCTGATTTTGACAGCATTTCTGAAGATCCCAGCTACTTTCCTCCAGTAACTCAGCTTCGGAGCATAGGATCATCTGAAGAAGACACATTTGAAAAGGACTCACCGTTTCCTCCCAGTCACGCAAAATAGAAACGCGAAAGAAACTGCAAGAAAACCAAGACCTGCTGACGTAGAAATGGCACGAGATCTAAGCAGACAAGAAGCAGGAAACTTCAGCGGGAACAAGCTGAACACAGGTGCAGATTAAACAATTTGATTCCTGCTTGTGGTCTCTACAGTTTTCCAGTTGCAGCTGAAGGCAACTGTTTCTTGGAATCTGCCTCACTGCATTTGAACATGCCTGCCGCTGATCTGAGAAAGTGTCTTTGCGATTTCCTTGAAGACAGATTTTCTAAGAACATTGACTTTCTATTGACCACTGATATATGACGAAGATGAGAATGAAAGACACCTCAGGTATTTCATTTCAATGTAGAGCGACTCCGAGCTCCAGGCTCTTGGAGCAATGGTGCAGGAGACATCCTGCCAAAGGCGCTTGCTGTCTGGTGTCCAAGATCAGTTCCATCTACTCCAGCAGTCTACGGAACTACGAAACGGTCGTACATCCAGAGGAAGGCGCCGCTGACACGCAAAAAAAGGAAGACCCTCCCATCACTCTCTCTTATATGGAAACGCCTGCACCCCACTATGACGCTGTGTTTTTGCAGCTGGATCTGCCCCGCCCACAGAAACTGGGAAATCTGTATGTTCAATGTCACAGTACCAGCTTCAGTGACCAATGATGACAACGGTGACGTTGCTGATTCTAGTTCTGCCTCTGTACTGGATACCTTAGCACCAAGCACACCAAGCAACAGTCATGCTTCAGATCAGACGGGAAACACCTCTCCATCCAGCCCCAATACCAAAGTTCAGACACACAGATAACAGGGTACCTACATTACATCTGGAACACCTCTCATTCCAGCCCCCATACCAAAGTTAAGACACCCAGGAATCAGGGTATCTACATTACGCCAACAAAAGAGACATTAGCCGGAAAGAAGTTTGCCATATCAGAAAAAAATGGAAACAGAATTCAAGAAAGACACTGCGACTTCAAGGAAAACAAGGCATTGGCGGCGGATGCTGTCGTGGGGGGCAATGGATATTTAAAATCATTTAACTCCACAATCACAATGTGTCAATGTTCGCTAAAAAAAAAGCAAAAAAAAAAAAAAAAAAAAAATTCAGCATGCAACATCCAGTTCACACACACACACACACACACACACACACACACACACACACACACACACACTCTCACACACCCTCACACACACACACACCCATACACACTTGAAATACACTTTGTATAGCTGAGAGAGAGAGAGAGAGAGAGAGAGGGGCAGCTGTCAGACTTTCTGACTGAATAACATAATAACACACTTTCTCTCCAAATACATTAGGCACCGTAAAAGACAGTTACTAAGTCATGATTGTCACAGTGTCTGTACATTAGCAGGTTACACTAACAACTGGGAGGTTATACCTTTACACATTTAATTTTCCGAAGTAACTTTGACATCGTCATTTCTGCAAACGAACTCGGAAGAAATTTCAGCAAGATTGAGCTGTCTTTGAACACATGCATAATGAGACAGTTGTTTAGGCGCTTCTGAGTTATAGTGCTTCGGAGGTATGTTTTGACCCGCTTCAAGGCAGGAAAACTGCGTTCAGCTGTTGCAGTTGTAATGGAATGGTCAAGTACAGTCTGATAAGTTTGTCTACCTCGCTCAACATTCTTTTAACGGTGTCAGAAGCTGTTAGTTCTTCTGGCAGTACCTCAAAGATGGACTCTCTTGGTGTCCCCCAGAGCATGTGGAAGGATGGCCAACTGTGTTTTAAGTAAGTCTGTCCATGTCAGTGTCCACAGCCTATGTGTCTTTGATCTCTGAAGGAATTTCTGGATTCTTTCCAGCAGCTCCATCATCCAAGATAATTTCGATCTTCCTTTGCAACTGAAGACTTTGTTGGTCAAACCTGCGCTTTATATGCTCTTTGACGTCGTCTATTGCCTCATAGTACTGCTGTCTGTAATAAGCAGAAGGGTCAGAGTAGCTGTGACCCTGGGAGCCCTCATCAAGTCTTCGTGGGGGCTGTCTCTGCCTCGGAATGCGGGGCTCATCACACAGGTTTGCAGCCTTGGTTGAGACGTCGGCAAAAACACGTCTGGAAACTTTTATCCTGGCGCATACTTTCAAGCGTTTTCATCCAGAGGTTTGCAGAGTTTGTTGCATCCACACAGGACATTTGTTTTCTTTGAACAGCAGTCACCAGCTCTTCAGTCACAGCAAAGACATCCCGTGAAAGTGAGAGCCCAAGAAAGGTGGAGAACTGCTGCATAAGTGCAAGAAGGCCGGATGCCCTCCTGGCATACTCATCATGTCCTTGTGAGACTAGTTCAAGTGTTTCTTCTTGCAAAGCTTCATAGTTCTCAATGAGATTTAAAAGCTCTTGATCGAACGGTCCACCTTGTTGGACACAGTGGTTTAATGGACGGGCTGCTGCAGGAAGTTGATGTTACATGTTGGATTGTTGCAAAAAGGATCTGTCGTTTTGGTGATCATTTGATCAACTGAATGACCTCTGTGGCAAAGTCAAGGGCATCTTTTATTACTTTGATCTTTCTGGAAGCCTCTTGTAAAGAAAAAAGATTGACTGAGTGTGCCAAACAGTGTACGGACACTGCTGACGGGACCTCATCTTGAACCGTTTTTGCGACTCCTGAAACATGACCCTGAAAATTACTGGCCCCGCCGTAGGTCTGACCCCTACATTTCTGCACTGGCAAGTCCAGCCTGATCAAGCAATCCTTTAGCGCATTAAAATTGTCTCAGCACAGGTATTGTCAACATGCACCATCTCACAGGCTCCTCTATGACTTCATGACTTCAAACTGCTTAATTATCCATCTTATGCAAATATCAACCTGCTCCCTGTTAGCAACATCACGGTTTTCGTCAGTTAGTATCGAAAACCAATTCGCTTCTCTGATTTCAAGTACAACCGATCGTTGACAATATCATGTGACAGATATTTTGAACCTGTGTTTGTTTTTTTTTTCCTTGCAGCGCTCTCCAAAGCAGATTTTGAGCAGCTGTTGGTGGGTCGCCTTCCTGCTCGTCATGTCCACGGAGAGGCAGACCCTGACGCAGGAGAAACTGAAGGCTCTTTAGTTCGTTCATCAGGCTTTGCAGATGTTTCTTTTTTGTTCTGTTTCATGCTGACACGTCACTCGATGTAGAAAGAAACTCGTGGAGAGCGTGGCAGCAGAGAGTCATCAGAAGAGAAGCCCCCTTCAAGCAAGTGTTTTGCCCCTCTGGACATGCTCATTTTCCACTTAATGACTCGCGCACTAACCACTGAGAGCCACTGGGACACCTGATATTTGTAGGAAAAGTTAAGCCTTATGAAAGTTCACTTTTGTTCCTCCTTGACCAGATCCAGCTTGAACACCTCTCTGCTGCTTCTGCCATTGCTTTCAGGGCTCTGGTTTTTTTTCCCTCCCTGCAACTGAGAGCTGTTTCATGAGGCTGTATGCAGACGTTCCTACAAACCCCCTAGCTCCAATTTCTGCAGTGAGGACTTTGACCTGATAGCCTTCTCTCCTCAGGCTGTTTGCCAGATCAGCATACTTTTCAGTCTTGTAGATTTGAGCTGCCTCCATTCTGTTCTCATATGGCACCGTGAGCTCGATCATGATCAGCTGCTTGGTTGACTGAGAGTGGACTACTATGTCTGGTCTCATGCCACTCTTGCTGATGATCTCTGGGTGACTCTTCCATTCTGGGAGGTCTGCAGTGCACCCCCAGTCATCTGCCCCGTCCAGCAGACTCTGCCTGCATGTTCCGAGTGGCACTGTTGTTCTTGGCCATGATTCGCTGCCTCCTGCCGTGAAGAATGTTGCGGGTGCTTTTGGAGTCCTGATTTTCCCTTTTGTTGTGTTGGTACTAGCCCAGACTACTTGTACAATCTCTTTGAGCACTTAGTTGTGCCTCCATGTGTACCTTCCTTGAGCCAGGGCTACTTTACATGAGCTTAGGACATGCTCCACTGTTTGTTTTTTTTCATGGCAGAGGGGGCATGAAGGATCGTCTGTTTTTTCCCCACTTCACCAGGTTTGCATTTGAGGGCAGAAGGTCATATGCAGATCTGAGAATGA
>JADBJO010004835.1:167500-177500 GCA_016801955.1 Conus betulinus
CGCGCCACCTCACAGACAGAGGACAGATTTCTCTGTGTTCCGGATAAAACGTCGCCCGTACATTAACGCTACAGAGCTGTGCAGCGACCTCCAGCATGCCACAGGCAATCGACTTTCTACTCAAACAGTGAGAAGAAGGCTTGACTTGCCTCTGGGGCACCAGCTGTCTGCATTCCTTTGACCCGAAACCATCGCCGAGCCAGACTGCAATGGGCTGAAGACTGACTGCAGCTGTCTGTACCCCTGTTTTGTTCAGTGACGAGTCCAGATTTTGTCTGCATGTGACAGATCGACGTCAGAGGGTGTTGCAACAACCAGGAGAAAGATTTGATAGTGCTCACATAGCTCAACATGACTGCCACGGTGGAGTCAATCCTGGTTTGGGGGGCGACATTTCCATGCAAGGCAAGACCGACCTGTCTGTGCTGCAGCACGGCACCATGAATGCGGTCAGGTACCATGTCAAGATTCTCCACCCCATTGTGTGACCCTGTGCTGGTGCGATAGATGAAGGATTCATTTTCATGGACGACAATGCCAGCGCCCACCGTGCTCGTATCATTAGTCAGTATCTGGACGATTAAGGGATTGAACAAATGGAAAGGCCAGCTCGCTCTCCAGATCCTAATCCTATTGAACATGTTTGGAACATCGTTGTGCAGGACTGTACAAGCGCGACATCACCAGTCTCAGACATTAGCTGACCCTGGGATCGCTGTCCAGGAGGAGTGGGACAGAGTCCCCAGCAGCAGAGAAGAAACCTCATTCGCAGCATGAGGAGGTTGCTGCAGGGGGACTGCGAAGCTCACGGGGGTCACACTCATTACTGACAGTTCATTTTTTGTCATGCCAATGTTAAGTGAATGAGATGGCGTTTTTCTTCCATGCTCTGTTTATGTTTGATTTCAGGGGCTACCTTTATCACGAAATTGGTGTTGCTCTAATTACAAGCACCTTTTCAATAATTAGATTTCTTTGTCTCTAAAAATGAACAAGGGATGAGGTTTAAACACACTTTTTGTTCAATAGTTTATTTCATTTTTCACAGCATTGTGTGTTCAACATCTGATCCTTACCAAGTGTTGAATGGTATATATTTGTAATAGTTATGATTGTTGAGACAATAGCTAATGCAATAGCTGATGATAATAGTAAAGAAATATATACAGAATATATTGGTAATTATAATAGTGATCATAAAAGTGATAGGAGTGCAGATTATGATGCTAATACTAATTGACTAAGAATAATAAAGTTTTTTTTTTTTAATGAAGGTTATGATGATAGGTCTGATAATGATGTGATGTGATGACTGCTACTGGTAGCAGTAATGATAAAAGTAATACTGGTAATAGTAATAGTTCGTAGAAAGAAATATAAATGGTTAGCGAGTAAAAGTTAACGGTGCTGCTGGAGGATGGAAAAGGTGATGAGGATAAATTTAGTAATGTTATTAATGGTAATGGTAAGTGAGAAGGAATAGGAATGATCAAAGAGTGAAAGGTTAACAGTTTTGTTGGAGCAGGGAAGAGGGGGAGAGTTGTGGGGAGGGAAGTGGAGAAAAAAAGGAAGAAAAAGGGAGGGGAGGACCACACACACACACACACACACACACACACACACACACACACACACACACACACACACACACACACACACATTTCCTCGTTTTAATACAAGTATTATTGCCATTACTTCTACAACTCTCTGCTGGTGATATACGATTAGTGATGATAGGACCTAGTAATTATATGCATAATGGTAGTCATAATAATGATAGTTATAGCAATGACTTCAAAGAGATCAGTAATGATGATGATGATGATGATGATAATGATGACAGTATTCTTCTTCTTCCTTGATAGCGACCACAGTCAACTAGATGATTATTCTGTCACTTATGCCAGGGTTCCAAACACAAAAAAGGAAAAAAAAAAACCTGGGCATGGCTCTTAATGGAGACGGGAAAGCATTGGTACAAAAGTGTCGATGGTCTTGGCCTCTACAATGTCCTGGGGAAGCTCGTTCCAGTCGTTGATGGTACGAGGAAGGAACGCCTGCTGTCTGCTTTGCGTTCTGCACTGTAGAATGGTGAACTGCTGATCGTTACCGTGGCGTCGGCGCGGAGATGCAGGGCGCAGGCTGGCCTTCTGTGCTGACCAGGTCATTATGGATCTCGTACAGCGTAGATAGGCGTGCTGTACGTCGTCTGTCCTGGAGGCTGAGCCACTTCAGTTCTTCAAGCATGGCGGAGGGGCTGGAGGTGTTGTAGTAGCGCCTCATCACGAAAACGGGCTGCCCTGCGCTACACTGCTTTAAGCTTACTTATGTTCCGCTCTGTGTGGATCCCAGATGCTGCTGGCGTACTCCAGGATGGGTCGCACAAAGGGCTTGTAGGGCCATTTCCTTGATCTTCCTGGAGCTGACTTTGATATTACGACGCAAGAAGCCTAGGGTCTTGTTGGCTTTGTTGTACAGATGGTTGATGTGCATGTCCCAGCTGAGATCGCTGCAGATAGTGACGCCTAGATACTTGGCGCTGGTGATGGTCTCCAGGATATGGCCGTGCAGACAGTAGTAGTCAAAGTGGCGGGGGTTCCTGCTGCGGGTCACAGGCAGAGTGGTGCACTTTCCAGGATGAAAGGCCATGTCCCATCTCTTCTCCCACGCAGCAAGCTGGTTGAGGTCTTGCTATGGATGGGCCTGGGCTGTTGGAGAAGTGACCATGTTGTAGACTGCCGTGTCATCCGCAAACAGCGTGACCTCGAAGTCAGGATGTCTGGCATCGATCATTTATGTAGATCAGGAACAGACAAGGCCCCCAAACTGAGCCTTGTGGGGACTCCGGACCTGACCGGGACGAAGCCAGAACCGCCTGCTTTCTGTCTCTCAGGAAGTCGGCTACCCAGGTATTGATCTCTCCTCGAACACCGTAGTAGTTGAGCTTGTGAGACAGGAGGCTATGGCTGACCTTATCAAAGGCCTTGGCAAAGTCCAACACCAAGATGTCGGTCTGCTTCCCGCTCTCCATGTTCTCAAACAGCTTGTCGGTGAAGTCAAGTAGTTTGGTCTCGCAAGATCTTCTCATGCGGATGCCGTGCTGTTGGTTGCAGAGTGTGCCGTGATGTTCAGGATGGTTCCTAATGGTGCTGGTTAGGATGTGTCCCAGCACTTTACAGCACACACTCGTCAGAGAGACTGGTCTGTAGTTTGCCGGGTTATACTGCTCTCCTTTCTTGAACACCAGCGTAACATGGGCAATTTTCCAGTCAGCCGGTAGGGTGCCGATATTGACTGAAGACTGGAAGATGATGGTAAGAGCTGGCGCCAGCTCGTTGTCAGCTCCTTTAGGATCTTTGGGCTGATGTTCTCGGGTCCCGGTGTTTTTCCTGGTTTTCAGGTTGCTGATGAGCTTGTTCACCCCGTGGATGTTAATGTCAACCTTGTCTGGGGTTGGGAAGTCTCTGAATGGGAATCTACATTTTTCCTGGAATTCCTCCTGTGAGTAGGTCTGGCCGCTGCCGAATACAGACTGGAACTGGCGGTTCAAGATGTCTGCCTGTGCTTTTGGGTCGGACACCGACCTCCCTTCTTCCTTCAGCGGCGTGACGCCAGCGTTGGACGACTTCAGGTGTTTTATGTACGACCAGAAGCGCTTGTTCTTGGCTGCTGCTTGCTTGGAGTCTGCTTCGTCGAAGGTGTCATCGAGGTAGGACCAGTACTCTCGTCGTCGTAGTTGGCGCTGGACCTCTCTTCGGAGTTGTTTATGCTGCTGTTTCAGGCCTTCTGTCCCTCGCTTGCGCATCTTCTTGAAGATGCGGTCTCGTCTGTTGATGAGTCGGCGTAGGGCTGGGGTGATCCAGGGCTGGCTTTCCTTGACACGGACCTGCTTATGGGGGATGAACTGCTTGACAGCTGCATGGAGAGTGTCTCTGAAGTAAACCCACAGCTCTTCTGTAGTAGCAGTGTCCTTCATCTTCTTTCAATGTGTTGGTGAGGTCGGTAATAGACTTCCTGAGACCCTTCCTGAGTATTGATAATAATGATATGACGATAATCCGTAATGATGATAATGATGATGACAGTTATGATAATAATGGTATGATGATAGCAGACAGACAACACACACACAAAGACAGATCAATGGGGTCATTTTTTTTTCAATCTTTCCCAAGTCAGTAACGTAATGACGGAGAATGGAGAGCCTGCACTTGTTTTCCCCCGCTACTACATTGTTCACACACACACACACACACACACACACACACACACACACACACACGGAGCTTATCACCGCACGGACAAAACGGGGATCTCTTCCCCCCCCCCCCCCCCAAGCTCCAAGCGTTTAAAGAGAGAGAGAGAGAGAGAGAGAGAGAGAGAGAGAGAGAGAGAGAACAGTGAAAGGCGACAAGTTCTGAACAGAAACCGTTCAAATCATCATCAACGGGGAAGGGGAGACGAACACAGACGGCACTACCGAACAAAAAACCTCCTCCCAACGCGACTCGTTGTTAGCTTTCAATGCTCTCCGGCTTATGTCAAACAGCCAGGGCGAGGGACTAGATCCTTCTCTATCCACTGCTCCCCCCCCCCCCCCGTTTCCCATCCCCACCCCGAACCTTTCCTCCTCGTCCTGTCCCCACCCTCCCTCCTCTCTCCTTCCACCCACCTCACCACTCCCCCCCCCCCCACCGACTTCACTTCGTCAGCTCAGAAGGGCAGGGGCAAGCGACAAAAACAACAACACTACAATGAGGCACAAGTAAAAAGCTGGAACAAAAAAAAAAGAAACAAAAGAAGCTGCTAGTTTTCTGGAACATTTAGCGAGTCACGCGACACGCATTAACAAATGTAGGGGTAGGGGTAAGATTGGAGCCCTGGGGTGGGAAAGAGGGAAGGGGGGAGGGGTTGGAGTGATTTGGATGAAAGAAGAAAGAAAGAAAGAAAGAAAGAAAGAAAAGAAAAAAGAAAAGAAAGTAAGAATAAGAGCAGCATCTCGGAGTTGTTCCTACCTTTGAGCACCTGCGATTAGAATCTCAAGAGAACGTCCAGCGACAAGAGATGAAACTCTTCTTGTCCCATCCTCCCCCCCCCCCCCTCTCTCTCTCCCGAACATCTACACCAAAATTAATGGCTGGGCCGGCAAAAATCATTGGCTGCCCTCCCCCTTAAAAAATTACAAGGGGAAAAAAATGGCACATAATTACTGAACCTACCCCAACACCCTGACTGTGGTCGCCGCTCAATGGCGTGTCCGGTTCCGTGCAGTTTGCAAAGAGATCGGGAACACGCCTTATGAGAAAGAAAAAAAAGAAAAGAAAGAAAGAAACAAACAAACAAAAAAAAAAAAAAAGGAGGGGGTGGGGGAAGGGGAGTGGAAGTGGAGGGAGGAAGTGGGAGGTGGGGGAGGAAGAGGAAAGGCTGGGGTGGGGTATAACGAGGGTGGTGGGTGGGGGGAACGTGATGACGGGACTCTCCATCTCCACCCGAGAGAAAGGAAATCACGAGCCGAGAAGACAAAAAAACAAAAACAAAACAAAACCTGTAATAGTAATTGAATAACCGTAAAAAACCCCCCCCCCCCCCCTCCTTCCAAGTCCGTTATGGACTGTCATGGATGGCTGGGCCGATAAAACATTGCTTTTTATCCGTTTTATCATAGAGTAGTCCGGCGCCGTCTGTTTGTCAGCCAGAACACCTAACAGGTCCAGCCGCTGATTCATCGCTCCGTGCGGTTTGGGGTGGGGTGGGGGGGGGGGGTAAGAGAGAGAAGACATGGCGGTGGGGAGTGGCAGGGGGAGGAGGATGGGCAGAAGGACGGGGTGAGGTGGGGGTGGGGGGGGAAGTCAGACAACATGCATATTTGTGCATAACTTGCATTTGACAGTATGTGTATTGTGCATAACTCTCTCTGTCTCTGTCTCTCTCTCTCTCTCTCTCTCTCTCTCTCTCTCTCTCTCTCTCTCTCTCTCTCCTTTTCTTTCTTTCCTTTTTTTTTTATTCTTTCCACTTTCTCTCCTCCTTCCTTTCCTTTGTAATGTTGAATCTTTCGCATTCCACCCCCACCGATCATTATTTTCAATTAGTTTACCTTCGTTGTCATCATATTTTTCATTCTTTCTTTATCATTAAAAAAATAATGGATGGTTTGATGTGAAAAAATGTTATTAATTAGTTATTTAATGTTCGAAATCATTTACTTAAAAGAAAACCTATTAATGACTTATTCAATCTTCCATCTGAAAATAAAATATTGACTTTGTGACTTTATTACACACACGCGCGAGCGCGCACGCATGCACGCATGCACGCACTCACGCAGACAGACAGACAGACAGAGACAGACACACACACACACACACCACACACACACACACACACACACACACACACACACACACGCACGCACGCACGCACGCACGCACCATGTTGTTTATAGCCCCTACCCCTTCCTTGTCCCTCCCTCATCCATGTCCTGCCCCCCCCCTCTCTCTCTCTCTCTCTCTCTTTCTCTCTCTGTTCCACCCCTAACTCCGTCAGTGAAGGCAATCTAGTGGACGTACAAGGCTGAGTGACAGGTGGACAAGACTTGGCTCTCTCTGACCTCTGGCTGACTGACTCAAAGGCAGCGAGGCCAGGGTGGTGGCCGACTCTTGGGGGAACAAATCGGAACAGTCTGGACTGGCAGTGAAAAGTCACACCATACCCACCTTCACGTGACCGTGAAGTCACAGTCCTCAACTCACGACACGTTAGTCTTCACACACACACACACACACACACACACACACACACTGTCTGTCGTTTGTTGTTGTGTAGCAGTTAGGTTAAAGCAGATCAGGTGTTTTGTGTGTATGTTATGTGTGTGTATGTATATATGTATATCTTGGGCAGATGGGGCTCATTAGTCTGGGAAGACAGCCCACCTAAGAGAAGGAAAACTCTGATCTCAAACCTCCGCTGCCTTGCGGCTATACCCACTCTTAGGAAAGGCTTCGGGAGTCAACCCTGAGGAAAAATCGGGAGTTGGAGTCCCCAAGGCAGTCCGAGGCTGTATACAGCAACGTTCTGGCAACTCCTGCGACGGCACTGGAACCATGTGTATCGGCGTTTGCCTTTCCAATGGACCATTCCAGCGACGTGGGAGGGGGGGGGGGGCTGCATGGGTAACAGCTTGCCCTCCATACTTACTTACCCAGGCTTTGCGCTCTGGAGAGGTCACTCCAACTTCGCTTTGCAGCGTCGACAAAACACGGGAAGCAGCAGTCTACCGGTTATAAGTGTGCGTACTCAATTGGCGTAGAGTCAGACGCCAGGGGCTGCTTCCGACGGTGGGAGAGGTCATCGCATCTCACTGGGCAGCTACCGCCCACCTTTAGCTGGGCAGCCCCCAGCCAGTAAGGTGCTGCCCCGCCACGGTCCGTTAGCCTCACTGGGTGCGTGGGGTTTAGGGTGAAAAACCGACAAGCGGATCGATAACTATGCACCAGGCAACAGAAAAATGAAAACTTCCGCCCTTAAATTGGGTACGTGGAACGTAAGGACAATGACACCAGGCTTTTCTGACGACCTCCAGGAAGTAAACGATGTTCGCAAAAACAGCCGTCATCGACAGAGAACTGAGCAGACTGCAGATGGACATTGTCGCCCTTCAAGAAACCAGGCTCCCAGGAAACAGGATCTGTGAGGGAGAGAGAATTCACCCTGTTCTGGCAGGGCAAACCATCAGACGAGGTCAGAGAACACGGCGTGGGATTCGCAGTTAGAAACAGATTATTGGAGTCTATAACCCCACCAGTAGAAGAACAGAACGAATCCTATCTCTCCGACTCCAAACATCATCGGGACCAGTCAGTCTAATTAGTGCCTACGCACCAACTTTGGCATCCACAGCAGAAGCAAAAGACAAGTTTTATGATGACCTCAGTGCTGCTATAAGGAGAATTCCCGACAGAGAATTACTGTTCATCGCAGGCGATTTCAACGCCAGAGTAGGTGTCGATTACAACTCCTGGCCCACCTGCTTGGGTCAGTTCGGCACTGGGGAAAATGAACGAGAATGGCCAGCGCCTGCTAGAGCTCTGCTGTCATCATGGGTTGTGCGTCAGTAACACCTTCTTCAACACGAAGCCTCAGCATCGAGTCTCCTGGAGACACCCTCGATCAAAACACTGGCATCAGCTCGATCTGATCCTCACCAGACGTGTCAACCTTTCCAGCATCAAGATCACTCGCAGCTACCAGAGCGCCGATTGTGACACTGACCACTCTTTGGTGTGCAGCAAAGTGAAGCTCCGCGCGAAAGAGACTGCACAGTAGGAGAAAGGAGGGCCGGCCTCGCATCGACACCAGCAAAACACGCGATCAAAGAAAAGTGGAGGAGTTCGCACGCGTGTTGGAGGATTCTCTCCCTGGCCCACCCACTGCAAATGCCCAAGACCGATGGGAATACTTCAGAGATGCTGTCTACAACGCCGCCATGTCCACCTTTGCAAAAAGACCAGCAAGTCAGCTGATTGGTTCGAAGCCCATTTAGAAGAAATGACACCAGTCATCGAGGCCAAGAGAAACGCCCTGACAGCATACAAAAACCAATCCCAGTGAGCAGAACCTCCAGGTTCTCCGTGCTGCTTGCAGCAAAGTCCAGCAGTGTGCCAGGCAATGCGCCAACGATTATTGGCTTCAGCTCTGCTCCCAGATCCAGATCGCAGCTGACACAGGCAACATTAAGGCGATGTATGACGGCATCAAGCAGGCACTGGGCCCAACACAGAAGAAAACTGCCCCTTTGAAATCAGCTACAGGGGAGGTGATTCAGGACAGAGAACAACAGATGCAGCGCTGGGTAGAACACTTCACTGAGCTATATGCAAGGGAAAATGTAGTCACAGAAGATGCCCTGAATGCCATAGAGTGCCTACCAGAACTGGAAGAGCTTTGACAGAGAACCAACCATAGACGAACTCAACGAAGCCCTGGACTGTCTTTCCTCTGGCAAGGCACCAGGGAAAGACGGTATTCCTGCCGAAGTACTGAAGTGCTGTAAAGAGACACTTATCACCGATTTGCATGAAATCCTCTGCCTCTGCTGGAGTGAAGGCGAAGTACCACAAGACATGAGGGATGCTAACGTCGTCACACTGTACAAAAAAAACAAAGGTGACAGAAGCGATTGCAATAATTATCGTGGCATATCCCCTCTTAGTATCGTTGGGAAAGTCTTTGCACGAGTAGTACTGAAGAGACTCCAGGTACTTGCAGAGCAAGTTTATCCTGAATCGCAGTGCGGTTTCCGTGCCAACAGATCCACTATAGATATGTTCTTCTCCCTTAAACAACTTCAGGAGAAATGTAGGGAGCAAAGGCAGCCATCTTCATTGCGTTCATAGATCTCACAAATGCTTTCGATTTGGTCAGCAGGGATGGCCTCTTCAAGATCCTCCCCAAGATTGGATGTCCACCCAAACTTTCTCAGCATCATCAGATCCTTCCACGAAGACACGAAAGGCACTGTCGTCTTTGACGGCTCAACATCAGCTGCCTTCAACATACGGGAGCGGAGTGAAACAGGGTTGCGTCCTGGCTCCCACTCTGTTTGGAATCTTCTTTGCTGTGATGCTGAAACACGCATTTGGTCCTGCAGCTGAAGGTATATACCTCCGAACCAGGATAGACGAAAGCTCTTCAACCTCTCCAGATTAAGAGCCAAGACTAAAGTCAAGCTGAGGTGCCTGCGTGACTTCCTCTTGCAGACGACGCAGCAGTAACCGCCCACTCAGCCGAGGACCTACAGCAGCTCATGACTTGCTTCAGCGATGCCTGCCAAGACTTCGGGCTTACCATAAGCTTGAAGAAAACACAGGTCATGGGACAGGATGTTGACTCTCCCCCAGTCATCAGCATCAATGACCATGAACTGGATGTCGTCCATGACTTTGTTTATCTGGGCTCAAATATCTCAGACACCCTCTCACTTGACGCAGAGCTCAACAGGCGC
>JADBJO010004835.1:180000-183963 GCA_016801955.1 Conus betulinus
CAATAATATTGATAATAATGATAGTAATGATACAACGACAACAACGACACTAGTACTGTTGATAATAATGATGGTGATGGTGATTACAGTAATGATAATAATGATATGATGATAATGGTAATGATAGTGATTACGATAGTAATGATAATAGTAACAGTTTTTAAACATCTTTTTCCATACTTTGGAATATTTCAAGGAAATTAAAAAATTGTTCTTTTGTTTCTTACATTATATTTGGTTTCATAGACTTGTTGATGTCTTGTTGATGTCGTGTGAACAGATCAAATGAGTACAAAGGCAATACCTGCCAGAGCTGCTGTTGATCAAATGAATATCAGTAGCGTCTGCCCAGGTGTGGACTATCTCCTGAACCAGAACTACACAGACGACGTGTTCCTGTGGGCCAATGCCTCAGACTGTGAAAACAATTTACCACAGTTCACAGCACACCAGGGTGTGGTGTATGGGGTGTGTGAGGGTTCCACCTCTTTCTGTAAAATGTTTGTGCACAGCATGGCTTTTTAGTCTTCGCGTTCATATTAAACGATTTGAATATGAGTGCAGTTCTAGTCAGTGGGAAGTGCGTGTGGGCGATGTTTCACAGGGGGAAATGCTCGAAATGCACTGTTAAATGCGCGTGGCATTCTTTAGATGAAATCGTTTTTGATTTTGAAGAAAGTAACTTGTATCTTTTTTACGAAAACAGTCCTTTTGTCAGCTTGAATATCGAAAGCAAACAAAAACTGGATTTAATCGCAGAGTATATTACAGAACACTCTGGCTATGTTGTGGCACCAGAGGTTGTCGCCACATCTGATAAACATTTAAGAGGATGTGATCTGAACGTACCACCGAGATCTGTTTTGATACTTAGTATTCGACAAAGATGGTTTATACCCCGTTTCCATTTAGGTATTCCTATGGAGATCTATCACAGGAAACTGAACAAACCCCGTCGATCCTATCCAGTCAAGAACATTGACACTGATTTTCCACTTTTTCTAAATTTTGAATCGGACTCACACATTGTTTTGTCAAATTGTCTTTACAGTAACATTCCGTACACAAAAGCATATTTTTCTGTCATTTCCGAGAGTGACGCACCACAAAAGCTACCTGGTGGCTTGTTTAACTGTTCTGCTGGCCGTTACACCAAATACCAGGACCACTTGCACTGTAACGTACAGCCAGAGTGTGAAGACGGACGGGATGAAACAGAACACTGTTCTTTCAGCAGTTCCGGCTGTCAGGGACGGGTGGCTTCACACAACAAATGTTATATTCTTATAACGAGGGACTCAATTTCTATAACTCTACCTGGTTTGAAACGTGAATGCGAGGCTAGACACGGAAAATTAGCTTCTATAAAAACCAGAAAGGAAAAACAAAACTCTTTGCATATCTTTAAAAACTATCAAAGTTTTTTTTGTGCATTTGGACTCACAAAAGGGTGGCTTTCTCAATCTTTTACATACAGCAAGTTCCGTGTATGGAGTGACAACACTGTGGTCTACAACATGGATCATTTACAATTAGGATTAGGTGTGTATTGAAAGGAAAGCTACAAGGAGCGTCATGAATTTTGCACTCATTTCAATGACAATAGGACTTCATCTAGTTCTATTAGTTAAAAGTGCCCTGTGCGAAACAAGACCACAAGGAGATCGTGTCTTTCGCTTCTCGCGTTGTACTAACTCAGACATATTCGACTTCGTTCAGATTTTCAAAAAACTCGACAGTTTTTTTCTAGTATGCCTGATGGTCATTTTACTCATCGATTCTTATGTAATCGCAACACTTGTTCCAGAACTGTGAATTTACAGTATGTGTCAGTAGACATGAATGACCAGAACAACAATACAAAGTTCCACGCAGGGAAGTTCGCTGACGTCATGTTTACATGTGATGATGACGTCATGACAGTGCATTTCACTGTGGTGTGTGACTTTAGAGAGGACTGTCCGGACACTAGTGATGAGTCGTTCTGTGAACACCCCTCATGTTCTGGTTTTCTGTGTCAGAATGGTCAATGTGTGTTGGACAGCCAACAATGTAATGAATACTCGGATTGCTTTGATCACTCTGATGAAAGACACTGTCCGGAAAACACACATTTTGTCAACCACGGAAACGAACACTTACATATCAACTTAGACGGCACTGGTTATTTCACCTCACAGAGTATAAGAAACAGCGAGCCATGTCCAGAGAGTCATTATCGTTGCACAGCAGAGTGGCTGTACTGTCTCCTGTCTATACTCGTTGTAACGGAATGTCTGACTGTGTCTATGGAGAAGACGAACAAGACTGTGAGAGGGGGAACTTGTCCTGGATTCTACCAGTGTCGGGACTCCACAGTGTGTGTGCATGGAGATCATCTGTGTGATGGCTGGGGGCAGTGTCCACATAAGGATGATGAACTGATGTGTGACAGGACCTGTCCTGAAGGCTGTCTGTGTCAAGGTCATTCTTTTTATGCAACAATATATTTCTTGCTGACCTTTTCCCTGAACTTCGTTGCTTAGACGCCAAAGGCACGGGAATGGTACTGAGAGATTTGATTCAAAATTCATATTTAATTCGATTGATTCTGTCGGACTGCTCACTGTTCAATATCTGGCATTAAACTATACAACTTACAGCACATAGACCTTTCCAATAATTACTTAGACACACTTCAGGTGGTTGATGTTTTTCAATTACCACACCTAAGAACAGTCTACTTAGTAAACAATCCACTCAGTCGGATTACAAATCAAATGGGTAAGCACGTCAATTACGCGCTGAGAGACAAGTAAGTGTATCAGACACGCATCCCAATGTTGTCAACACTCTATTATCTGTATACTTGTGCCATGTTAAATGGTTTAACATTTCTTCCTCTGCAGTAAGAAACATCAATTCTATAGGCTTTGCCAATGTACCACGACTGACTGAGGTCGATATACAATGGAATCCAATTGAACACTTTCCATGGGATACCTTGTCAGAAGCCGCACACATCGAAACGATCTTTTCATCAGACTACAGATTTTTGCTGTGATAACTTACTTCCTCAACAATCAGTTAAACTGAAATGTCTAGCACCTCACACCATACTAGCTTCATGTGAAACGCTGCTGCCATCGGAATTGTATCGAATTTTCTTTTGGTCATCAGGCATATCTGCGATATGGGGAATGCAGCTTGCTTCCTATCTTTTCTATCTACATGGTCATTCAGTAAATTATTCGAGGGAAATTTCCTAGCAGCTGTAGGACAACTGCAGTTTGCAAACATACTTATGGGAGGTCACGTGGGGATAACCATTGTTGCCGACAGAATGCTATCTGGAGAATACATCCAAACAGAAAAAGCAGTGGACCCATAGCACCATGTGTAAGGTAAGTGGTTTCCTGTGGCTTGTGTCCATCGAAGTATCTATTGTTGTCATCATGTTCATCAGTCTGGGTCATGCCATCATCCTTTGTTTGCATCGGAAATCAGAGCGACACAGTAAACACAGTTCACAGTGACAGCATGTTTTATGGCATGGGTTGTTGGAATTATGCTATCGTTTATTCCGTTTCTTCCTGGTTTGTCTCACTGGGGTCTCCATGAGCAGTCTGGTCTGTGCCGTCTGGCCCTCTCTACTCATTATAATGATGTCCTGGGGTTCAAGTGGTTTACAGTCGTTGCAACCATCAATTTCATTTTAAGTTTGATAATAGTGTGGCTAATTGTTTGTGTCTACAATCGATTACCAAAATACGGTGGACTTGTGTGTAAAGCAGAGGAACGGGAAAACAAGAAGAGAAAGTGCTTAAAACTCTAAATCACGAATTATTGTCGACCAAAAAGTTGGATAAATAAAACTGATACAACTTTTAAGAAAAATAACACAGAAACAAACAAACCAAGACTGCAACTTTACTGGACTAGCTAAAACTAACTGATGCTTACTAAAATCGAAACTAAGGCTAA
>JADBJO010004836.1:0-10000 GCA_016801955.1 Conus betulinus
ACGAATTTGAAAGTGTCGTAATCAGATTGCTCTCCATCAGGGAAAACAACGAGGAAGATAGCGATCATGATGAACACCTGGGAGACCTATGGAGGTTCGCGAGAGATTAACAACAAACTAAAGACAGATTGGGCGACACAAAAAAGGCCGACTGCTGTTCCTACCAATCAGAAGAAAGTTTGCAAACTGGCCGCGTCACGTTGCCCAATACGTTTGTTACTATGAATAAGTACAAGGAACAGAGAATTTTAGAAAGAAAAACAAAAGATGAAGCTTAAAACATTTAATTTCGAATTTAGCTTCCTATTGTTTTAAATTCCATTTCATCTTATACAAACGAGATGAATTATGTGTTTAAGGGCATGAAGTCCAAAAGGAAATCTTTCAAGTTAGGTTCATACATTCTTGTTTGCCCTGTGCACCAACAAATGATCACGTTCGCTGGCTGGCAGGAACAGCCGTCCAGAAACCAAGAGACGTAGACGAAGACAGAAAGTGTCGGTCTCCACAAACACTGGCACATGAAGGGGGGCTTACCAGAAAGTCAGTCAGAGGCCACGTGCAGCCCAGACAGCGAAAGCTCAAAGAAAGGCTGACAGCAAAATAAAGATAGATTGACAGACAGTCTGTCATAGACCTCGGCCAGCCAGTCAGCGAAAGCTCAAGAGAGATTGACGACACGATAGACTGATAGTCGGTCAGCAACCCACACAGCCCAGACAGCAAGACTGTAATGGCCACGATGAACGACTAAAAAAAAAAAAAAGGGGGGGGGGGTGTCTCTTTTGTAGTGAGAAATGCAGGTAGTGAGAGAGGATGGGGTGTAAATATGTAGGCCTTATACGTATTCCTCGTCAGCTCGCTAGCTCGCACACAGGCCTTAAATATATCAATACCTGGTCAGCTCGCTTCTCAGGTGCGCAGATAGCTCGGTAGCCCGTCAAATCGCTCGCTTGCTCGCTAACTAGGCAACTGCTAGATAGATAGGCAGGTAGACAGACAGACAAAGACAGGTAGGAACGCACACAGATAGACAGACGGACAGACAGATAGATGGATGGATGGATGGATAGATAGACAGGTATGTAAAAAGCTAAGCAAACAGATAGATGAGTATATAAACAGATAGAAAGACACAACATATGAACAGATAGATAGGCAGGCAGACAGCAGATAGAAAGAAGGAAAATTTCTTTCGATTTCCCTATTCAGCCTTCAGACTTGGCAAACTAACGTTGTATAACTGATTGTATATGGTCAGCTAACATGCCAGACAGCAAGTCTTTTTCACCCATCACTGAGTGCTCGGTGATTCCAGCGACGGTCGTTCTTCACTGGACATACTTGTAGTGCAAGAACCAAGACTTGTTTACTACGGCAATCTGGATTATATTTGTCTTTGTTCTATAATGAGGTGACTTTTTTTTTTTCCTGTTTTTTTTGGGGGGTGGGGGGTGGGGGGGTGGGGTGGGGGTCTTTTTTTGCGATCCAAAAGATGTGATTTTTGTCTAACTCGAATGACTCTGGTCACAGTCGCGAAGCGAAAAAGAAAGGATCGCTCAACGTGCTGTGGGGACTATTGTGGTTCGAGTGAACGCAAACAGCCATACATAAGCTCACCTGTGATGGAAATCATTTTTGTGGTAGGTTGATTTATATTTGCTCTCTAAATTCAAATGTGAGAAATCACTTCATTTGGTACAACCGTAACATTGAAGTTGAGGGTGCTTTTGAAACAGATAAGTGAAATATTGGGCATAGAGATTACGAAAACTCTTTTCATGGCTTAAGCTAAACGCTTCAAACTAGGCCTAAGCAACAGCGGGTAATATATTGCGTGGCACAGGGATAGGAGAGGAGGTGTTCTTTTTTTTATCCCTTAAGAAAAGATCATTCAAATCAAACAACGATCTGTATCTGGTCGCAACACAACGATCTGAGAGATTAAGACAGTTGATCGCCACGTGCGATAAAGAGACAAAGAATTTTCCAATCGAGTAAACGAATAGTTCATTTGATTAATTACAGCCTTAAGAGAGGATTACTAGCTGGGTTTCCAAGCACATTACTTCAGCACAGGCATTACTGAACACCATCAAAGTGATTCTGCAGCAGTGCAGTGTCTTCTCTGGTGAATGGCCTCATGAGGACCGCCTGATAACGTTTCCCTGTAAACAAATGGTGTGCATACTAGGCTGGCGATAGAACTAACACGGATGTGACCGAGGACGAGGTAGTCGAGATAAGCTAATGATTCCGATGCAACCATACAAAACCAAAAACAGGGGACAGAATTCGAGGTGAGAATGGAAGGGGGAGCAGACGCTCACCTTAAAGGTTTTTATCCGGCGTGTTTCTCCCTTAGGGATGCTGATAATGCAGACACCGATGATGACCAGAAGGTTAAAGGCCGCTGACCCCACGATGGTGCGGGGCCAAGGTCACCGGCCTTGAAGTCGTTGCCCACCACTTCTATGACGGACAGCAGAATTTCTGGAGCGCTGGACCCTAGGGCCATGAGGGACAGGTTGGCCACGGTGTCGTTCCAGACCTGTTGGAACCAAAACATATCTGCATGTCCATCCTCATCATCATCGTCATCGTCATTACCACAATATCAGTCACACGTGTGCATACACTCACAGGAACACGCGAGTATGCGAGCACGTGCTAAGACTGTGAGCATGCAAAAAGCAGCAATTGGATGTATCTCAAATTATGATGGCTTGCAAACAATTATGAAGGATTGAACGAAAGTATTAAACACACACACACACACACACACACACACACACACACACACACACACACACACACACACATATATATATATATATATATATATATATAGAGAGAGAGAGAGAGAGAGAGAGATACATGCACTGTACCTTTACAATCACCTTGTTATAGATTATCCTTACTATGTTGCCACTAATACCAGCATATTTCTTAATTCACTCAACTGGACCACGAACGATGTGTAAAAGCAAAACCTCCCTTTCCTCTCCCAGTCCCACAATTCCACCTTATTCTCATACCTCCCACACTTTCCTTCCCCTTCTCCACCTCACAGCAGCACCTCACCTTCCCTTCACTACTCTACCCCCCAATTCCCCAAACCTCTCTCTCTCTCTCTCTCTCTCTCTCTCTCTGTACCCCTCTCTCTCTCTCTCTCTCTCTCTCTCTCTCTCTCTCTCTCTCTCTCTCTCTCTCTCTGATATTAATGCTGAGCAGGCATTAAGTGTGTCTAATTGTTGTGTGAAAGAAAGAGGCGGCAGAGAGTATGCAAAAGCCGTTTACTCTCGGTACATATGAGAAACAAAGAGGATAGGTATGATACCGAATGCCGGCTTACCCAAAGAACAGCTCGAAATTTATTGCAGAAATATCGGCGTTCTTCTTTCAAAACCCTCTCGTGGGTCCTACTGTTTGGCCAGGAGGGACTATAAACATTTCTTAAAGAGAAAGGAGAAACGGTTCAATGATGCTCTATTGGAGAAAGTGCTTCAGTCTGTGAATAACCGAAAAGATTTTTCGTGGTCACAAAATTTCAAGAAACCGAAAACAGCATGTGATTGATATTAGTTCAGATATGCGGTTCCATCATTTCCGAGATCTACTGGAAGGAAAAATTTATTCTCAATATGATATGGTCTGCGAAAATGACCTAAATGACGATGATTATGATGACAATCAAAATCTACCGATGTTCAGAGAAGAAATTTTAATGGCTCTGAGAAAAGTAAAATCTCGTAAAGCTGCTAGCCCAGATGAAATTATAGCTTAACTGATTAAAAAACTGCTTGCCAGTAAAAAAAAATGTTTAAAAGTTTCAACTCTCAACTCTGACAAAGGGATATATATCAAATGTTGGTCAAGATATATTCTGATTCCATTTTACGAAAAAAGGCGACGCAAACAATCCTAATAGTTACGTAAGAATCTTGTTATGCAATGTGTGCAGCAAATTATAGTGTTGGTGTTAGCATGAGTCTGCAAGAGTGGGTAGAAGAAAATAACATTACCGGAGAATATCAAGCTAGATTTAAGAAAAACTACTCTATTATTGATCATATATGTAATCTGATGGCATTCACACGGAAACGCTTTTGTTTAAATCGTAAACTGTATGTCGCAATTATTGATTTCAAGAAGGCGTTTGAGTCTGTTAATAGAAAATATATTTTGGCCCATCTTGCTTAAAAATAGTGTTCATGGAAAGTTGTATAAATATATGATAAGTATGTATGACTGTGCAAAGGCGCAAGTGTGTTCTAGTGCTGCTTTAACAGATTGTATTAACTGTACTTCTGGTGTGAAACATGGCGATGTTTGTAGCCCAGTTTTGTTTTCGTTATTTATAAATGAATTTAACAAAGAAGTTATACATTCTGGAAGGCATGGTGCACATTTTATGAATGCATTTTTGGAGATTTTCATTTCTTCTTTTGGCTGATGACGTGGTCTTGGCCTCAGAAATAGTAATTGGATTATAAACTCACTTAAACACTTTGCAAAGAGCTAATGCTACATTGCACCTAAAATTTGATAAACAAAAACAACAGAAGTGTATTTAGAAAGGGCGGATGTTTTGCAGCGAGAGAAAGATAGACATGCAATGGATCTAAAATGCCCATTGTTAATATGTAGAAATATTCGGGTGTATACTTCTCCATACGCTTGAGTTTCGTCTTTGCCTGCAAATATTTAGTCAGTAAAGCCAAAAAAAACGCATTACTATGTATAAAGAAATTGTCATTAGTCCATAACGATTCTCTTATCGTGTTTTCGAAGTTATTTGATTGTCAGCTTCAGCCGATGATGCAACATGGAGCTGAAATATGGGGTCTGGATGCTGCCGTTGTACATAGAGAAAATCCATCTGTTTTGTCCCAACGAAATTACTTAGGATATTGTTGCAAACACCAAATGATTTGGTATACGGGGTGAAACAGCTGGATATCCAATTCACGTGAATTCTGCTATGAAGTGTACTTGGTATTGGTTGAAAAAAAAATATTACAGATGCAGGATCACAGGTTACAACGCAAAGTGTACATAAATCTGTTAGAACTGGACAATGAAGGTAAGAAAAACTGGGTGACAAATGTAAGAATGAAACTACGTGAATCCGGATTTGGTTTTGTTTGGCTCAGCCAAGGTGTTGGTGGTATGAAAGCTTTTATGAAGATGTTCCGAGAAAGATTGATTGATTGTGGTTGGCAAAATTGGAACACCCACGTACAAAACAATGAGACATTTAAATCACACAGAACGTATCGTCATTTACACTGTTTACCAGTTCATATGTCAATGAAAATATCAAGCATTTCAAACACATTATGTCTACATTCAGATTCAGTGTGTCTGATATTGCTATTCATTACTATCGCTATAAGCCGCTATACGAAAAGAAATCTGATCTGCCCATTGTGTCGAAATACTTGCCCAATATTAAGGGATCTTAGAGAACAATTCATCCCGCAAAAGTATTTTAACCACCCATGTCTGTTCAAATGAACGTTGTTAATGTCATCAAATGAAAACACCGTTAAAAACTTAGCTAATTATCTACATAAGGCATTTAAAAGGAGAGCTGTTTAAAAAACACGAAGAAGACCAATTGCGACTTAAAATGTGCGTCCCCTTTCTAAGGGGTTACGGCCTTTATGAATAAAACATTTGAGTCTTGAGGTCTCTCTCTCTCACCTTGACCTCGAGCTCCTTGAAGCCGGTCTTACTGGTGGGGTCAGCCACACGCACGGTGGACACCTTGCTGGTGATCATCTCGATGGACCTCATGAAGACATCAGCGATGATAGACACACCCATGAAGCAGTACAGGAGGCCGAAGATGTAGAGAAAGGCACGGACACCCGTGTCCCACGTGTACTCGTTCACGAAGGGCATCAGAAGACCCTTGTCCGAACACTCGTAGGTGTCCAGGTCGCAGGTGTTTGGACGACATGGTGACGGGGTGGTGAGGGTCTGTGACTTAAAGACGCAGTTTAAGGAGGGATGATTTCTCGGAGGACTTGTCTCTCTCCGAATCTGGTTTGTTATAGCCTGAGAAAAAGGGTGCTACTCGTTTGTTTGCCTCTCTCTCTCTCTCTCTCTCTCTCTCTCTCTCTCTCTCTCTCTCTCTCTCTTCTCTCTCTTCTCTCTCTCTGTTCTACCGTCTTTTCTCTCTTTCAGTTCTGATTCTGCTCTCCTGGTAGGAGGCAGTGGCGAAGGCCTTTTCTGTCCTCTTTTCAAGTTGGGTTTCTGCTTGTTTGTTTCAGTGATTCTGCTTCCTGTAGGTTATGGCCACTGAACTGCCTCTTTTCTGTTTTCAACTCTGAAAGGGCCGTGTGTTGTCGGTTTGGTTATAGCAAAGTGGAAACTGAACACTCTGGTTTGATTCTTTGTGACGTGGGCATTGGATTGGTTGCCACTGTTGATCGGTCGTTTCGCTTGACCTGCAGGTTCGGGTTGCACGTGTTTGGTCAGATTCGTTCGTGGGCTGCTGGTGTCTGTATGTTAGCCCGCGTGCCGGATTAGGCTGGTGTCTGTTGGCTTCAGGGCCACACCTCCTCTCTGAAACAAGAATCGGTGAGTGTGTTGTATGTTTGTGATAATGGACCACTGTCATACGATGAGATGATGATGATGATGATGGTTATGATGATGATGATGATGATGATGATGATGATGATGATGATGATGGTGATGATGATAATAAACGAGATGAACTTGATAATTTAAAGTCATATACTTAAAAAAAATAGTGTCTTTAAGTTACCTTTTCTCGTCCAGCATTAGGTACGGTTTTAGTCTTTTAAAAAAACTGTTGTTAGTTTCCATGTTTTTTCTGTTATTGTAAAAAAAAATCCTCCATTGTGCAACAGAATCCGACAAAATTCAGGATAGAAACTGATATTCAAAAACCTCAAAACTGTGAAGAACGGAAAGCTTTCTTATCTGTTTCTTTACAGAAGAACTAGCAATAACTCTGATTCCGTCCTACTTTCCTCAAATGCGTAATATTTCTGGAACAATAGAATGCAGATGTATATATGTCATATTCTCTTCCAGCCATGTTGGGTCCAACGTGTCCAGGTTTCAGGACAAATGAAGTGAAATAGTGTATGTTTGCAATGTTTGTGTGTTCTATGGACTGACTGACTTCAATGACAGCAGTGTTTCACTTTGTAACTTAACCTTTCCCCTTATAAACAATATACTTAACAGTGTAGGTACCAAGAAACAGCCCTGCTTGGGTCCAGTTGTAGCTAGGAAAGCATTAGAGAAATCTCTATCATCCAGTATCCGAACAAACATGCCATTTTGAAACTGGCATAGTATGGTAATAAACTCGCCTGGGCAGCTAAGGTTTGTCATGATCCTCCACAGCCCTTCATGACAGACCGTTGTCAAAGGCTTTTGTCAGGTCCACGAATGTTGTGTAGAGGTCTCTGATCTTTTTGGCTCCTTTCTTAAAGCGGGTGCGCACCAAACTCTACATTGACTGTACCACTGTCTTTTCTGACACTATCTTTCTGGCATGTGGCCCTCTTCCTTCTGCTGAATTTTGCGGCTGAGAAAGTGTAAAGCGAAAATCTTTTTTCTTTCTTTTTTTTTTTTTTTAATTTGTTGTTGTTGCTGTCCCATTTTCTGTGCCACCTTACTGGCAGTGCACACAAGCCGCTCATTCCGACACTCCATCCACAGCTACAGCCACAGCCCGGTCCGGCCCGCCACAGCCCCGGCACTGGCAATCCACTAGAAGCAGTCAATGTCAAGTCGTCAAAGAGGCAACCCACCGCAGGAGACACTGCACTGCTGACGAGTCACTTCGGTGGTGTTCAGTGGCACCTATTCTGATCCATGTCATGCGCGTATGCGAAAATCTAACCGACGATGACTAAAAGAGGCATCCCTCTGAGGTTCTGGCGAGAGCCCCTGTTTTCCATTCTCATGTAAAACTGGACAGTGTAGGCATTCTTGACCTCCTGAGGAATGACATCCTATTGCCATATAGTGATAGATAACTCGGTGAGCATCTGTGCCATGGCCTGTCCTCTAACCCTCCAGATTTCAGCTGGGATGGAGCCAGAGCTTTGTGCCTTGACTTTGGAAGGGAGCTTGACTGCTATTCGCCCCGCGGATTCGGAGGGAGGCTCTGCCAGAGAAGTGTTAAATGCAGCTTGGGGCATGCGTCAAAAGACCTCAGCGTCAATGGAGGACAGTCCGGTGGTGGGAGTGCAAGTAGTAGTAGTAGTAGTAGTAGTAGTTGTAGTAGTAGTAGTGGCTGCACCAGCAGCGACAGCAGCAGCAGCAGCAGCAGCAGCAGCAGCAGTAGTTGTAGTAGTAGTAGTAGTAGTAGTAGTAGTAGTAGTAGTAGTAGTAGTAGCCGTTGTTGTAATAGTAGTATCAGTAGCAGTATCAGTAATAGTAGTTGTTGTTGTAGGAGGAGGAGGAGGAGGAGGAGAAGAAGGATTTGTTATTGCTGTTATTGTTGTTGTTGCTGTTGTTGCTGCTTCTGCTACCGCTGCTGTTCTTGTTATGTTGTTGTTGTTGTTCTTCTTCTTCTTCTTCTTCTTCTTCTTCTTCTTTTGTCTTATTTTTTGTCGTTATCGTTGTTACAATGTCTCTGTCATTCATGTTGTCGATGAAAATAATGATAATGTTGTCATTGTTGTCATTATAATGTCTCTGTCATTCATGTTGTCGATGATAATGATTGTAATGCGGTCATTGTTGTCTCCGTTTGTTTTGTTTCAAATGCAGTGATTATTCACACCTTAACCTTCAGATATGAGTAAGCTTTTTTTAATTACATTTTCGCTCACGGAAACAAGAACAATGCTAGTAGCCTTTTGTATTCTTCCTTGTTCACCTATTTGTTTTGGATGGCATTTCTTAATTAGGTCTTAATTAGGTATCTTTCATCAAGATTCAAAAACTGTTTCATTTATTTTCCAACAACATTCTCAAGAGCTTGAGCTGCGGTGAACAGACCCCATCTTTCATGTCATGAAGATATATTTATCTCCACACACACACACACACACACACACACACACACACAACACAACACACACACACACACACACACACACACACACACACACACACACACACACACACAACACAACACAACACAACACAACACAACACACACACACACACACACACACACACCACACACACCCCTCCCCCCTCTTGTCATTTCCTTACTTGGCACCGAAAGCGTTCTGGCATCAGGGATATAAAAACGGCCCTCTTCACAAGGAATTCATCACCCTCCCGTCAATACCACCCCCACCTGACCATACGCATCGTCTCCACGCCTAGTATCACCGCCGCCGTCACCAACACCAACACCACCACCACCACCACTACCAAAACCAACACCACCATCACCACAACAAGTATTATTGTCATCGGCTAGCAGGCTCTGGGTTGACATTGGCAGACAAAAAGAGGGCAGAACTGAAGGGAGGGGGGGGGGGGGGGGGCAGAGTGAGAGGCGGGGGTAGAGGAGGGGGGCGGGGAAAGGAGGGGGGAGGGGGAGGGGGTTCGGAGAGATCGGGGAGGCTGTGACGAAAGGAAATTACAGGGGAGGGGGGGAGGAGCAGAGGACGGGCAGAAAGGGTGGAGGCACTTTTTTTCAGATCGGCAGATGGGGGGGGGGGGGGGGGGGAGCGAAGGGGGTGTTATCGATCAAGAGATAAGGAAGGTGACAGGGGCATTGACACTGACGTGGTGGCAAGCGGGGTTCTAAAGCTGATTCCCTTCTCTCTGCAATCAGTCCTAAGAGCAGGTACACAATCCACCCACCCTCTCTCTCTCTCTCTCTCTCTCTCTCTCTCTCTCTCTCTCTCTCTCTCTCTCTCTCTCTCTCTCTCTCTCTCTCTCTCTCTCTCTCTCTCTCTTTCTCTCTCTCCTCTCCTCTCCTCTCTCTCTCTTCTCTCTCTCTCTCTCTCTCTTTACTCTGCCCCCGAGCCCCTTCTTTCTC
>JADBJO010004836.1:15000-22500 GCA_016801955.1 Conus betulinus
AGTGAAAAGATCAAAGAACATGCGCAGTAGAGACTTGTGGGGTCTGTGCCTACTACATAGATACTAATGACCGTCTCTCCACCCTTGTGCACCTTCCTTCTCGCCCCCTCCTCCTCTACCCCCCCCCCCCCCCCCTACCCCCCTCCCCCTACGGTGTTGTGATCGTGCGTGTCTGTATGTACATGTGTGGCTCTGTGTGTGTGTGTGTGTGTGTGTGTGTGTGTGTGTGTGTGTGTGTATCTGTGTGTCTGTGTCTGTCTGTGTCTGTCTGTCTGTCTGTCTGTCTGCCTGCCTGCCTACCTCTGTCTGTCTGTCTGTCTGTCTGTCTGTCGCTGTTAGTTTGTATCATTATCGTTATTGTTCGGATTATTTACATAGCACCTATTCTCGGTTTGAGACAGGCTGTAAGCGCTTTACAATGCACGATCTTCTAAATATATATATGTATGTATGTATGTATGTGTGTGTGTGCGTGCGTGCGTGCGTGCGTGCGTGCGTGTGTGTGTGTGCGCGTGCGCGTGTGTGTTTATGTGTCTGTGTGTCTGTGTCTGTCTGTGTCTGAGTCTGTGTCCGTCTGTCTGTCTGTCTGTCTCTCCGTCAGTCTGTCGCCGTTAGTTTGTATCATTATCATTATTGTTGGGAGTATTTATACAGCGCCTATTCGCGGTTAGAGACCGAGCTGTAAGCGCTTTACAATGCACGATCTTGTTTACACAACAGGCTGCCTGTCCGGGTAGAGCGGACAAAAGAGCTGCCTTCTGTCGCTGATCCTCGTTTCCAGTGTCATTCAGACGGATATCAGTGACTCAGTGTTTCTCTCAGTCCTTCCACGTTCAGAGATGCTGTCTGCCGTGTGTCCACGCGTCATCTATACCAGTGGCCAAACTGGCCTTCTCTTCCGAAAGATTCTCTGTATGTATGTATACATGTGTGTACGCATATTATGCCTCTGTGTGTGTGTGTGTGTGTGTGTGTGTGTGTGTGTGTGTGTGTGTGTGTGTGTGTGCGTGTGTGTGTGTGTGAGTGAGTGAGTGAGTGAGTTTGCACGCATGCGCGTGCGCTTATGCTCTTGTGTGTGTGTACGTGCTTGTATCACTGAGCAAGTATGTGTGTGTGCGCGCGCGCGCGCGCGTGCGTGTGTGTGTATGTGTGTGTGTGTGTGTGTGTGTGTGTGTGTGTGTGTGTGTGTGTGTGTGTGTGTGTGTGTGTGTGTGTGTGTGTGTGTGTTCACAATAGGCAGAGGATTCAAGGTGGGTTTGTTTTTGTTTTTGTTTTGTTTTTTGTTTTTTGTCACGTTCTTGAACATGCTCATAAAACCTCGTTGAATGAATACCTACTTCTCGCAATTACGAAACATGACACTTATGATAATGAGATATGTATTGAACATAGTACAGCACTGTACTATCATGTGAAATATAACACAGGCCTAGGAACAAAACAGTACTGAGCCTGTTATGGCAGATGGTATAAAAATAAATCCATATAAAATTCAATGAGCCGACGCTGCACTGTGAGTATTAAGCGCTGATTATAGATTACTGGTCCGACTGGAAAATCGTGAACAACAGTTCTCTTCTTAGATGTTTTAAAAAGTCCCCCACCTACATTCCCTCAATCTTGTATGTAGTTATCTCTCCCTCAGCATTGTAGGTCGTCATCCTTCCGTTAATCTTGTAGGTAGTCATCCCTCTCTCAACCTTATGGGTAGTCATCCCTCCCCTCAACCTTATGGCTAGTCATCCCTCCCTCAACCTTGTAGGTCGTCTTCCCTCCCTCAACCTTGTAGGTAGTCATCCCTCCCTCAACCCTGTAGGTATAGTCATCCCTCCTTCAACCTTGTAGGCAATCATCCCTCCCTCAACCTTGTAGGTAGTCATCCCTCCCTCAACCCTGTAGGTAGTCATCCCTCCCTCAACCTTGTAGGCACTCATCCCTCCCTCAACCTTGTAGGTAGTCATCCCTCCCTCAGCCTTGTAGGTAGTCATCCCTCCTTCAACCTTGTAGGTAGTCATCCCTCCCTCACCCTTGTAAGCAGTCATTCCTCCCTCAACCTTGTAGGTAGTCATCCCTCCCTGAATCTTTAAAAAAAAAAGAGAAAAAAAGGCTTGTGACAAAGTGAAAGGAAATCGGGTAATAAAAGGATGTATATGAAACTGAATCCAACAGAAGAAACAGAGGAAAGGACAAATGGTGTTGTGGTGTTTGTGGACAGTCTGCCACGATCATCACGTTTCCATCGAAGCCGGATGCTGCTTCTTTCAGTATCGTGCTATGCCCCGTTGAAGAAGAATAGACGCATAAGAGTATTTACTTTTTCCCATCCTGAAGGGTAGATATAGATAGTCAGACAAATGGACAGATAGACAGATAGAAAGAGCGACAGAGACAAACGGAAACAGATAGATAGATAGATAGATAGATAGATAGATAGATAGATAGATAGATAGATAGACAAATAGAAAAGAGCGACAGAGACAAACAGACGGGGGAGAGAGAGAGAGAGAGAGAGAGAGAGAGAGAGAGAGAGAGAGAGAGAGAGAGACATACATACACACATACATATATAGACAGACGGATATAGATACATAGACAGACAGATAGAAGATAGGGAGAGAGAGAGAGAGAGAGAGAGAGAGAGAGAGAGAGAGAGAGAGAGAATTAGATATATAGATAGACAATTAGATAGACAGACAGATCGACAGACAGACAGACATACAGACAGACAGATATACAGATAGATAGATAGAGTAGCTGTTGTCCCTTCCCGCTCTCCTCTACCTGCCCTCCCGCCCCCCTCCCCCCCCCCTCCCCCCCCCCCCCCCCCCCCCCCCCCCCCCCCGCCCCCCCCACCACCACCACCGTTGTCCTTTTAATCACCAAACTATGGCATTGCAATGTGGCTGTTGTAACCGTCTGGCACCAAAATAATGCAGTCCCTCTTTGTGATGCGCGAATGCATTAGTATGCTACTTTGGTTTCGGATCAGTCCGCCATCCCAGAATTATCTAGTGCATACTTAGACGGCAGTCTGTTTTTTTTTTTTTTTTTTTTCAAAAATCAATAAATCTAGAAAAGAAAAAAATGGGGAAAAAAATACTGCTGGCGTCACATATCATGACAGGAAAAGCCGAGCACGTGCCCTTGTCTTTTTCTCTCTTTCTTTCTTTTTTTTGTTGTTGTTGTTTGTTGTTTTTTTTGTTGTTGTTGTGTTGTCCCATCTTCTGTGCCACCTCAGTGGCAGTGCAACCCACGCCGCTCATTCCGAGCGCCCCGTTCACAGCCACAGTCCAGCCCGTCCTGTGGCAGCCCCGGCACCGGCAATCCGCAGGGACATGCCCTTGTCTGACAGTACTGTGTCCAATAATATTATTGTGGATCTTATTTCATCGTCACAGCAGATCTTTTTTTTTTTTTTTTTCTGTGTAAAAATTTCAGGCCTCTCGACCACCCCTTCAACCAAGCCTGGCGTCACCTTTCCATTTTCTCTCTGCAAATGTTTACCTACCACAGTTGATTCTTCCACAGAATTTGTTTGTTATTTTCACCAGCAACGGCTCCCATGTTGCCGATGGTTCTTTTCCGTACGCTAAATGGATCTTGCACACGGGACTCTTGATTTATAGCCTTGCTCGAAATAAACTGTTAGACCATCACTTTTCAGGGTTCAGCAGACAGGAAGAGAGGAGAGGGCACGTCGGGGTGAGGAGGGGGGAGGAGGATGGAGGGGGGGTGGGTAGTGGGTAGTGTGCGGTCGAGAAAGAACGAACCTAACTTAGCCAAGACTCGAACCACCGCTCCATTGTGGACGTCTGGAACCAGAACAGAAGCCTGATCAGCGGCAATGCCTTTATTGATCTTCTCCACTCTTTTCAATCATCGCAGGGAAATAAGGAAACGCTAAGATTCTTCGATCTATGGTTTTACGTATAAGAGAAGAGAAAGCGGCAGATGAAAAATGAATAAGAGTCGCATATTTCTTTTATGTCCACAGCACCATGAATTCCCTTTCTTTTCTTCTAATAAAGTATTTCCGTTTTGTGGGCTTTTGTCGAACGATCAAAAGGAGACTGGATATCAAATAAGCTGAAAGATATAGAAACAACAACAAAAAACTGACCAAAACTGATCATTAATCTATCAACATAAAACAACAACAAAAAATGGCAGGTTTACTAACGCCAACCCCCTCCCTCCCCCCCTCCCCCCCCCCCCCCCCCCCCCCCCCCCCCACCATCCCCCTTTCCTCAGCATTTTTCCATCCCCCTTTCTCCCCACCTTATACATGACTTGTGCGTGGTAGTCAAATTTTGTGAGATGTAACTTATACAATTCTGCCCTAAGAGAGTTTTTGCCGACAAACATCACGCCCATGATAACAGCACGGGAAAGGCAGACCTGCAAATAAGCTTAATTATACTTGCCCTACTTTGAACCTTTTGGGCACCAATGGAAGCAGAAATGCTTTAGCGTGGCTCAACGTTGCTTGTCATTTCATGCGATGCTTACCATGCGACTTCAGATTTCGTAATTAAGATGTTGGAAGAAGAAAAGCGAGTTATACATTGAAATTACACACACTCTCTCTCTCTCTCTCTCTCTCTCTCTCTCTCTCTCTCTCTCTCTCTCTCTCTCTCTCTCTCTCTCTCTCACACACACACACACACACACACACACACACACACACACACACACAATATATATAGATAGATAGATAGATAGATAGATAGATATATATAGATATATATATATATATATATATATATATATATATAATGCTGAACAGTTAAGTAGTGGGGGAAAACAACTGCAGGTTAACAATTCTTCCATCATTATAGTAATGACTTGTCAAAGATTTGAAATTTAGAAGAAAAAAAAAACTGAAGATGAAGTGAATGGGAAAATGTATATCATAAATATGAAAACCCTTCACTAGCTGCATGAGGAAACCATCGCAATCCCTCTCGAAGGCAGATCTATATGTATCGCCTGCTCCGAGGCCTTTCATCCGCTGGATCGGACTCATCAGAGACACGGCTGATTGTGTCTGTGCTCTTGGCGTCAAAAAGAGACACACCACGGTCCATAATTCTGTGGTGTTCTGACCGCGAAGTTTTCTAATATATATATAATTTGTGTGTGTGTGTGTGTGTGTGTGTGTGTGTGTGTGTGTGTGTGTGTGTGTGTGTGTGTGTGTGTGTGTGTGTGTTCGTTCTTGTGTTTAACGTCTGTTCACTTTGAGTGATATTAGTGTGTGTGTGTGTGTGTGTGTGTGTGTGTGTGTGTGTGTGTGTACACATTGATTCATTTATTTATATAAAATACCCATGAAAGACAAAACCTCTGTGATCTGATTCAGCTTCTTTCTGCTCAATATCCGCTTCAACTCAGATACCAACAACTAAGACAAGTATGAGCTTATAAACACTCTAGGTTCTCGAGAAAGAGACCCTTTTCTTATCATAAAGAGTCTTTTTCATTCATTTTCTCCTGTACTAACAGATAAATAGTAACTTGTCCTAACGGATGGATATCGGAATTCTCATTCCCCAAGTAGCAATAGACCTGACACTGCTCAGTGGGTGCGCAATTTTGGGATGCATTAGAAATGATAACTGACGTATCGTAACCAGAAGACTGGAGATCATCTACTCTTGCCTTTCCAACTCCCCCCCCCCCCACCCTTCCCCACCTTCTCAGCCCTAACCCTAACTTGACTCTAACCTTACATCTAATAATCAAAATCTAATCCAACCCGAACCACAATTTCGTGAAACCTGATAAAAGGAAACAAACAAGCTAACAAACAAAGACTTTCGTCAACTTTGCGGCATTGTGGGGGCGGTAGGGGGTTGTCTTCCTTGGTCTCTACCTTTGTGTAAAAGAAGCGTCCGCCGCCATGACGACAAATGTGTATACTGTGGCATCCATACACAGACTGTCATGTGATTGTCTCATTTTAATAAGTCCCCAACACACCATACAGAAGTCAACTGCGTGACACTGAGTAGGTCTAACGCTGTAACGCAGGCTGGTAAAACAGACAAATGAAAAAAAAAAAAAAAATTATGTAAAATGGAAGAAAAAAAAAAAAAGAAAAACAGCATCAAAAAGCAGCAATTCCTGGAGACCATTACACCACAAAAAGGGTTCGTTAAGAAGGGTCACGACAAGGTGTGTGTGTGTGTGTGTTTTTTTTTTTGTTGTTGTTGGTGGTGGTGGTGGTGTTGTTTTTTTTGTTTTGTTTTTTAATGGCCACCAGGATGCGAACTCTTGATATCTGACTTGTGAACTTAGTGCTCTATCGCTGAGCTACAACCATGCACCTGGAAGACAGGGCTAAGAACTCGCCATGCATGACAGGTCCGGGTCCGTGGGGTACGTAGACATTTAGTCAGCAGCAGGCCCACGAATGCACTACGTACTGTCTACAATGACGTTCTTCACTCTGTCAATCTTTCCTTGTATCTCTGAAAAGAATCTTAACAGGCCACAGCCATTCGCACCAAAGCTGGGTAAGTAGGCATGAGTAGGCTTTATATAGGCCCATGTCTGTTCCGATGGTCTTTTCCCCTTCTTTTCCTCTGCCGCCTCGATATAGGACTACATTCGAATGTTCTACGATATCGCTATTAAGAGTTAATCGTTAGTAAACACACACATGTCCCCTGCAAGACTTAAAAGACACAAGACTCAAAGATACAATTTTGTTTAACGCTTTTTACCCATTGTTTTTGTTTGTTTATTTGGTGTTGTTTTCGTGTCTTTTGTTGTTTGTTTGTTTGTTTGTTTTTTGGGGGGTGCTGTTTTTTTTTTTTTTTTTTTTTTTTTTTGCTGTTTTTTGTTTGTTTTTGTTTGCTTGCTTGTTTGTTGTTGTTATTGTTGTTGTTGTATTTGTTGTTGTTGTTTTGGGGGGTGCATGCTTGTTGCGCATTATTCGTTTGCCTCCCGTAACTTGATATCTTGTTATTAGACAAACTCCGGTCATGATTTAGAAATAAGCCATATAGCAGGTCGGGGGGGGGGGGGGGGGGGGGGGGGGGGGAGCGTGAAGGAAGGGGGGGGGGGGGGGAGACCAATGGTGTTCGTTGGGAAGATTGAAAATAAACTTTTCGAACGTACATGCGCACTTCCTTATGGAATCTTCAGTTCAGAGCGGTTGAAATTAATTTCACCTGCTATATGCTTATGAGACTCTTCGAATTGAAAAAGAAAACAATGCATGCATATTTTGAGGGGGGAAAAAAGCCGAAAGATCGTAAAATAAATATTAACAACTCAAATGCCAGCTCTTTCGTTTCAAGTCTTCCAAGAGGAAGGCACTGTGTGTTGTGGTTGACATTGATTTTCTTGTTTGTAAAACTATTACTATCTTTTTTCCCCATTAACTTCAAACATTAAAAGTTTTCTTTGCTGCAATTCGACTCCTTAGATCCTTTTAACAGTATGTGAAGGGGGAATCAGTATTCGACTCCTTCGCGTCACTTGGCTGACAGGCTT
>JADBJO010004836.1:30000-75000 GCA_016801955.1 Conus betulinus
GCAGTTACTGTTGTTAGCAGCGGGCTTAGCAGGTGGTTTCCAATGTATGTTGGATCAGAACAGGTACCACTTATCATCACTGAAATGACTCGACTACAGCAGTGCAGTGTCTCCCCTAACGGGGTTACCTCTCCTAGCTCCCTGTGGTTTGCTGGTGCCAGGTCTGCTGCCGGGCAAGCCAGGGTGTGTCTGTGGACAGGGAGCCAGAATGAATAGCATAAGGATAATGCTTCTGAAGTGGTATGAAAGATAACCTGGACAGAAAAAAAAAGCTATGAATAGGGTACTGATATTAAGCAAAAAAATGCTGACTGACTTTTGTTATTCAGAGTTTCCATAAGGTCATGTTTACACTGTGCCAAGCCAGTGAAAAGAGGTCAATTAAGAGTGGACACAAGCACCGTCATACCCATGACAAAAATACTTTTCTCCTGTCCAAACAAGTGCCCTAATCCTACTCAGCCTAAACAACGCCCTTGATCACGCTCCCCCCCACCCCACCTCCTCCCCACCCACCCTCCCCCTCCATCCCTCCCCACCAAAAACATCACCACAAGGGAGCTAAATCCTGTCCCTCACTATAGCTCAATATCCCTAGGTCTCTCTTGGCAAGCAAGTTGCTGGTCTGCACTTTCGTTTCTTTCCTTGGCTAGGAAACAACGGTCCTTTGACTGTTCCAGAATTTCAACTTGTGTTTTTTTCCTTGTGGATAATTCTATGAATGTTCCTCATGGTCCCTACTGCTGTTTTCTCTCTCTCCTCTCCAGACGCAAGTGTGCAAGCAAGGACACAGAGGGATAGATTATTCTATTCCCTCTACGGTATTGCTGCAAGGTAATTTAGCTGACAATCATGGAAGGAGTATGTAACCACCCAACCTCCAAATGATGAAAAAGATGCTGTTGTGTTTTTCAGATGTAAACCTAAAATTAGGACCTATGCATGTTCCAAAGCTGTAGTAAGATACCCTCTTGCTGAAAAAGAAGTTTTTGTTTTTTTTCAATCTTCACACATTTTTTCAAACACACACATGCAAAGCCACACACACTTCAACACAACAACTTACTGATTAGAAAATGATTTAGAGTTTATTTTTATCTCCTTTGAAAAAAAAAAAAAAAAAAAAAAAAAAAGGCCATTGGAATAACTGCATAAAAGAAATATGAAGATTACTATTCAACCTTTTTATTTTTTTTTTTTTTTTTTTGTAGTTCAACAAAGATGGGCAATGTTTTGAAAATACCATCATCCAAACAGTCACATGCACATTCACTCATTCAGTCTGACAGGTGCTGAACTACTCAATGAAAACTGAGACCGTACTGGATCTTTATTTTGTGTATGCTCACTAGTCTGGGAGGAAACAAAGTAGATGAAAAATTAAACAAAACCATATCATTCTAAAACAAAAGAATTAGAAAAAAAAAAAAACACACACAAACATCATCCATGTAAATTGTCCTTGCCGCTACATTCGTTTCTAAAAAATGCACACAAAATAAACCATTAAATGGAATCATTTTCCTTTGGCCTCAATCTGTTTTCCTTTTTTTTTTTTATCCCAATGTTCCTGCAGACTAGTTCATTACATACACAATGATGAATCAAACACAAAATTCCATCATGATGACAGCTTGCGTCTTGCATCAGAGTGGACATTATCGCCCAGGTATTCCCGTCATCATGTTCCTTTTTGGGGTGTTGCTCTGACAAATGCAGCAGCTCAGATGAGCAGCTTTTCAATGCTGTTCTTCACCGCATCAATCTGACTTTTCAGCTGGGAGCCATCTTTCATGGTGATGGAACAGGCTATGACTGGTCTGGAGACTCCACACGCACGTCCAAGAGCTGAACAAACATTGGGAGAAAAAAAAGGACAATTAAACAACGGTTCACCATTAGCTCAGCAGGTTGCCTGGAACAGGTCGTCACCATGTTAAAGTCTCTTCCAATCCATCGAGAAAACTGTCTGTATAGTTTCATACAAAGTCCTTAAAAACTCCCATCTCTGTCTCAGTCTTTTCAGCTGACTCAGTTTACAGAGAGATAACAAAAAGGCTGGTTCTGAAATTAATTGGGAGGGGAGGAGTGGGGAGCAAAACATCATCCACAAAACTGGCATTAAACCTAATAACGCAATGTTTTAAGTGAGAATTCTAGGTGTTCTGCTTCATGTTCAATCCTCAACATTACAGACTGTGCATGTGGTTGTACCAAAGCAACCTATGGTTATTTTGTGCCTGGATAAGCAAGACTGTTAACCATGGTTTACACACATACATTTTTTTACAGACACCATAAGATAAGAATAAATTAGTAAACTATTTCATTATTTGTCATATCCAACCCACTTGAGACAGGATATATGCTTTAGGATTATAAAACGTACAAGAGAAAATGCCATGCCCTTAGATTCCCTGAAATAACCAATGGGAAATCCAGAATGCCCAGATTTGATCATAGCAATTCATAAAAAACCAGGCACATGAAATGCATATTAAACCAAGAGTATTTAAGCCCTGTGGCGAGTCTTCTTACTGTGTTAGCCGCAAAATTCAGCCTCATCAGCTAGCAATATGACTATAGCTTGGATTCAGTTTAAAATAATAAAGAACATGACACGAAACATTGTGTTTCAGGAAATCATAAATAAGCTACGGAATAGTAAATAGTAAATCAAACAAGTAGGGTAACTAATAAATAAGAGCAGGCCCATAACTTATAACAAATGCTGCTTACTACACATTATATACAACTCCAAATCGCCTTACAGAAATACTAATACAGACCACACATTGACACAGAACAAACCAGGAGAACATCTTGTTTCTTCTGTGTTGGTATTTCTGCTAGGCAATTCGACATTGTAAGCAGCATTTGTTTGGAGTTATGGGCAACTACTCCATCAAGGGAGCAAGAGTTACCTTTCTTGTTTGTTATTTTGTTTCAGGTCAAGCAACACTAACCTCTTTGCTTTTAGGAATGAAAGTGAAGAAAACAAAACAAAACAAAACAAAAATAAACACCTACAGCAAAAAACGCTGTGTCACTATGTCAAACATACAAAAATTACTGAACTACCATAATAATATGCAGCAAAGTGTCTACTGCTTACCTTGTTTTGATCGAATAAACACGTAACCCACATTCTGAAACAGAAAAAGTTTAACAGTTATACAGTTATTCTAAGTCAAATGCCCCACCCCATACCCCATCCACCTGCTCTCCCACATACCAAAGAAAAAAATTATATCCAGCCAAGTAAAGAAAAGTGGAAAGCAAAGACTACACACTAAAATCATGAATTTCATCATGCTCCCTGTTTCACTGAGCATACTTACCATTTCAAACTCTCACAAGCTTGTTTCAAATGAAAACAAATCAAAGATCCTTTTCTTTTCTCTAAAGAGAAAATTGTACAAGCGTCAGCAGGTTCCCACATAAGCACCTCATGAAGAACTTCAACAGCATTTACAAGAAAAATCTGCTAGCTTTAGAATGAGTAACAAAAGTCACATGCATATAGCAAGTACCTCTTTTACAAATCTGCATCCACAATTTTCATTTTCACTTTCATTATGAATCCTGAGATCCCACTGAGGAAAAGGGTAAAAAAAAAAAAAAAATCACTGAAATACTACAAAGGGCTGGAGGAGGCATACTCCTCTCCAACCCCCCCTCGCCCCCCCACCCCCAAAAAATAGTTTGAAAACCTGCTGTTAGAATGGTGCGATCTGACACAAATGCGAGCAAAGAGTAGTGTGTGGTCCATCTTTTGTTCCAAACACTACAACACTCATTTGTTTGCACAATTTTCACAGTGTCTCACTGATGCAGGATAGGTGTTTGACATATTTTCAACTAGGCAGGAAAAATGAGGCTGCCCACTTTTACATAGAAGTTTGCACAACATTTTCACTGCCCACTCTTTTACATAGAAGTTTGCAAAACATTTTCACTGCCCATTCTTTTACATAGAAGTTTGCACAAGATTTTCACTGCCCACTCTTTTACATAGAAGTTTGCACAAGATTTTCACTGCCCATTCTTTTACATAGAAGTTTGCACAAGATTTTGTTACATCAGTGTCATCTGCCAGCATTCTAACCTTGACCAGTGCTCATGAGATTGCACTGCCACTTTTTACTTTTTTTTTTACTGAAATTTTTTTTTTCTTGCAGTTTCTCATTTCTAATTTTTTATGAAATCTACAAATTCACTTAGAGTGTAAGAGTGGAAACCCTGAAAATGATTTCTTGTGGCTCCTTTACCCCAAAGTCATTCCATCAGCTGAACTATCTCTTAATGATCTCCCGGTCTCAAATGTTTCTAACTCCCCAACGTTAGTGCCTGTCTGAATATTTGCAAAGCTTTGCAACTATCAGTTTTTCAAAGCACCAGGATTTTCATATGAAATCAAATCCAAACATCCCAAAAGGACTTGAGAACAGTCAAGTCTCAAAAGTCATAGGCTACTGCAAGCGATGAAGTGAGAACCTCGATGAGTTATGGAGTTATATCAGCGTATAAGTTTATAACACAGAATAAACATGAGCATGTGTGTGTGTATGAGAGAGTGAGAGAGAGAGATTGTCCATATGTGAGAGACCCAGAAAGAAAGAACGAGAGAATGCAAGAGAAAGACAGAGGAAGCGACAAAAAAGAAAGACAGACTGTGAGTGTGTGCATGTTGGTGTGTTTGTGTGTGTGTGTGAGAGAGACACAGACAGGAAAAAAAGAGAGAGAGAGCAACACACACACACACACAGTGAAAATGTGTCAGTAATGTGTGTGTGTGTGTGTGTGTGTGTGTGTGTGTGTGTGTGTGTGTGTGTGTGTGTGTGTGGGGGGTGGGTGGGGTGGGGGGGGCGAGTGCTGTGGGTGTATGTATGTGTGTGTGCGTACAGGTGATTTTTTTTGATGGAGTGTATTTATGCCTGCATCTGTTCCTTTTCATAGAACACACATTCTTCTATAGGTCACTGTCACATTAATTCAGTATATGCTGCTAGCCAACACACAAATGCATGTCTGTCAAAGTATCATCAATGCATTGAGCTATAGTATATCTATAGATCACCTTGTCTTCACACAGCAAGGGAAGATGCAGAATAATCTCCAAGGGCTCTGCATCAGCGGCCATGACGATGAACTCACAAATCCCTCTGTTCAGTGTCTTGGTGGCTGCAACACAAACAGCATGTCAGCTGAAACAACATAATTCCTGTTGACAACAAGAACCAGCAGACAAGAAAAATCAATGTACTTTCAAGTAATCAACTCCAGCAATACATATTCAACACAGAAATGTGTGCATGTCTGAAATTCACAGTTGACATTTCCCATCAGAGATTATTTTTGGTGTTCTTTATAACAGCTTTTTCACTTACTCCATCTAAGCAGTTTTTTTTTTTAACTGAAGGCTAAATATTTTCCATGTATCACCACAATTTCGGCATGTCTAGCATCAACAGCAAACATACACTCATATACACTCATTCTTATCTTGTATGACTGAGAAAGACTAATCCCTCAGTATACCAACTCTACTGAAAAAATGAGGGGACAAAAAAATAAATAAATAAAAAAAGTACAAGAAATCAGCTTTCATATAAAACATGATCAATACATTCAAGACCTATGTTGTACTAGTGTGTGTGTGTGCCTGTGTGTGTGTGTGTGTGTGTGTGTGTGTGTGTGTGTGTGTGTGTGTGTGTGTGTGTGTACATACCAAAATCTTCTTACCACCACCATTACTGTATCACAAGTGTCAGGACACAACATTTGTACTTCAATGTCTCACTTACATTACAGTTATTTAAACTAGTTCCCTCCCCAAATCCCCCCCCCCCTCCTCCAAAAGAAGTGACTTAGTCAAAAACAGAGATGTCAATTAAAAAAAAATACAACACACAAACTTTTTCTCTCTGGCTGGCAGGAACTAGCAACTAAGCAAGTCAAAAAAATTAAAAAAAAAAAAAAATAAAAAAATTTTTTTTTTAACCCTCACCTTCATTGGCTCCTTTGCGCAACTGTTTGTAGTTTGAAGCCTGTTGCACGATATCCAGGATATTCTGGGTCAGGGATGGGTCAGCCAGGGGGTAGGCTTTGGAGTTGACTGCTTGCGATTGTTCATAGGCCTGCAAAAAATTAAAAAATACATTTTTTTTTTCAAAAAGCAAGAAATTACAAACTGCCAAAATGTCTGCAGTTTGTACAGCGACTGTCAAGTTATGCTGAACTGCCATGAGGGAGTTAAGATCAAACAATAATAAAAATTACATGTTTGCTGTAGTTTTTGGCAACAAACAACACTACAAGTGGCCTGATCAACTTCTGATTGACAGGCCCATAAGAATTGAGATGCAGAATAAAGAACGATTCACAATTGGCCAAACGAAAGAGGAGGGCACGCATGGGGGATGGGAGGGAAGGCTGTTTTTTTTTTTTCTCTCCCAATATTCTGACAACATGCTTTTCCTATTTCATCGATCAATGACAACATTATTTTCATATCCAGCACATTTTTCTGTGTCAACCATGGCAAACATGTGTAACGGTAAAACAGGTCTGGTTGACAATATCAGACTGGAATAAAAATGGATCACAAACTTTACTGCAGCTCAAAGCCTGATGGTCTAATTAATGTTAAGTTACATTCCAGTGATGATTCTTCAAGTTCAAGGGATCAAACTCTGCGAAAAAACTCATTTCCGAATTTTGAGGGGCACAAAATATTTAAGGGGTTACTCACGCTGAATAACTGCCAGAAAATAAGATGAAACCACATACGCACGCACGCACACGCACACACACCACACACACGCACACACACACACACACACACACACACAAAGTGCGCTTTAACTGGCTTACATGTATAAATACAAAGAGAAAGACAATGAGACAGAAATGGATACGATAAGAAACGCATTTTAGTAACATAACTAAGGTAATATCAAAACACTCCAGATTACGCTAAACATCATTAATTCAGATTCGTGTTCCAGTGTTAGTAAACTGTAACCAACGACAGTGAACGAATGTGAGCACCTACACTATCAGATTTTAACAGTGAAAATTTACATGTGAGATTTCCTCTTCAATTATCATCTAAGAATTTCCAAACCTGAGCCATTTCTGTTGTTGTCAAAATTCTGTCGTCAAAATTGTCTGTTTCACTGCTTGATTATCACATTCCCACTTGCCAAAAATGATTTTCAGAAGCCTGGTGACAAACAAGAGATGAGTAATGAATATTCGTCAAACCTTGAGGGAAGTTTGTTGGTTGGCTGTTCAACTGCTTGCATTTTGCGCAACACATTTGTCTGTCAATAAATAATAAAACCATTTTAATCATCCCGAATTGTTCATGTTGCTTATCATGCCACTTTTGTTTCATTCGCTGGATTATCTCCCACAAGCTGCAGTTGAACTGTCAATTTTTATTCTGAAACCTAGCCAAATTTCATATGGTTTTCATGCTTTTCATGCTTGACTTTGACTGAATCATGTGATCTTATGGTCTAATCGTAAATTGGGTGGTATTTTGTTGATTCATGTTGGTTTTCAGTAGAGAAGATTTCTCAAGTGGAAGTTGTGCATCGAATGATCGATTCAGAATGTTCTAAAATGTCATGAAAATTCATGGTTTTATCAACTTCAATCTTGGCAGATCAAATGAAATACTTTGAATGAAACACTTCTTAAGAGTTGTAATGTGTACAGGAGAAAGTCACTGCATCACAGTAAATTTCTGAACGCTTACTTTTAGTGGCACTACCCTGAATTCCATTGTATCATATGGCAATTTCATGTGTCAAAGATGCATATTTGTGCATAAGATTTATTACTGCATTCAGCTTTACCATCCACAGTGTCCACAGTCACCCAGTTGGACCGAGTTGGAGACATCTTCTTTCCGTAGTGTTCACAATCATCAAGTTGATTATTCTGACACTTGCGTGTGTATGACTGTTTTTATCCCATCATAAAGGCAGCCATACTCCAACTTCGGGAAGGTGTATGCTATGTTTAACGTGTCATCCATACCAACGGCCAAACTGGCCTTCTCTTCCGAAAGTTGGTGATGGGATTTCAGGTGTGTGCAAGATGTTGTGCGTGCGTTCACACACGGAACCTCGTTTTATAGTCTCATGACAAAAGGACTGTATGGGGCATGGAGTCAGAACCAATGTTAACTCCCGAGGGAAAAAATCCGCCTGTACCCAACAGAGATGCGAACCTGCAACCCCAAGATTACGAATCCAATGCTCTACCAACTGAGCTATTCTAGCATGGCAGATCTCAAAACCATAGTTATTGAGATATATATATATGTACCAAAATTTCCTCAGATTCAGTCAGATCTCCAGAATGACACTAGAACTATTCAAAAGAAATACAAATCGATTTAAAGTTAAACAGGAGCATTCTCATGTCTGTTACATGCTCACAGTCACAGTAAGCATCACAAAAAAAAAAAAAAAAAAAAAAAAAAAAAAATTCTAAGCGCCGCCGATGTTTAACTCAATGGCGATAGTTGCCTGCGTTTCTCAAAAGGAAAAAAAAAAAGATGAGATCATGTTTCAGCCTAATGGTCCTTGAATTCTCGCCAGAAAAAAGAAATCGATAGTCAAGACAATACTTGAATGTACCATCAGCACATGATGTGGAACATTCAGGATTTGTGATTACATCAATTACATGTCACACGGCAGAATCTGAGAAAAGCAACTCGATGAGAGCAAAAACAAATCTTTTCCTTTGTCTACACTATCATGTGCAGTCACAAGTACGTTTCATACAAAAACAAAGCAAAGAATGTACAAAATGTTACAAGTACCAACCATGGCTAGCTTTCCTCTTGGCAAGATCGCTTCACGGAGGAAACCACTGAGCAAGACGAACAACACACGTGTTATGGCGGGGGATACAATCTACCGGATATGACGAAGCGGATGTAATTTTTGAGAAAGGAAGTTAAGAGAAGATGAGTACTTAGTGAAGGGGAGATTATCCTTAATGATAAGCCTTGAAAAGCAGACGACACACACATCAAGCGGGCACCTTTTCTGCACTCAAACATCGTTCTGCAAACTCGTCATAGTTCCTTTGAAGTTGTTTTTTTTTTCTTTAATTACGCATAGTTTTATAGAAACTGAGACAAAGAATTCGTGTGTTCATTTTGTTCCCGACAAGTATACCGAAGTGATGGAAGATCAAGTTGTGGCAGAGCCCGAAGTTCAAAATGAAAGTGATGAGGAGGTGCGGCGTTTATCAATATGAAAATCCATTTTTATATAGCCCTGACCCACTCCCATCCTTTGACCTCCCCATCACATTCCCTTCCATTCCCATCAACCTTTCCAGATTCCATACCTATACCCTTTCTCATGGTCATTTTATAGTTATGTATGGTGTATTATGATAGTTTATACAGATAGTTTGTTTTTTGTTTTGTCACAAACCGAAAAAAAAAAAAAAAAAGAGGAAAATATGGTTTTTTTCTCATTTGTTTCTCATCCTCACCATCCAGTCATATTGTGTAAGACACAGGCTCAACCCACAACTGACTGCATTTCATGTTGTGTCCGGCCATGCCTGACTATGACAGCTGAGAAGAGAAACGGTTCCAGCACTTTCTTTGTAAGTGGAGACTTTTTCTTTAATGAGCTGAGGGGAACATGGCAATGCTGAAAGTTTACTTTATCAATTTAAAGCTGCCAGGTCCCATGGAACTTTTGTGACATTGCCATTCTTGGACACGCACACGCACACACACACACACACACACACACACACACACACACACGACACACAAACACACGTTTGCACAGAAGTGAATGGGAAAGAGAGTATACTCATTTAGGAACTGGCATTGAGCATGTGTTAGTGTTAACAATCATTGTAACAGTATTGCATCCAGAGGGAGGAAAAGAAATGCTTCTGCACTTGTCACATTGTGTATGATACTGTTATGCACACTGTTACACATACTGAAACAATATTCCACTAATTGTGGATGGTCATTGCACTTCCTGCCTCCCCTATATTTTTGTTTTGAATCTATTTCAAGTATATGTAGTTGCCTGTGTGTGTGTTTGTATGTGTGAGTGTGTGTGTGTGTGTGTGTGTGTGTGTGTTGGAGCCTGCTGCAGTGAATGATAACAGAAGTTACGCATTGCTGTGTTAGGGTAATTGTAGTGTATGCTGTTTAAAGCATGGACCGTACCGGAACGGTATACCAGCTTCGGCTCTGCACCTAGCAAATAAAGTCCATATCTTTGGAACCAAGCACCGCCTTTGCCTTATTGAGTGTGCGGCATACCATTACATGGTGTCAGAAGACTAGAAAAGTAACCCACGGCCATGGCAGAGACTGTCATCGTAAGGACACCAGATCCGCTCTGTGTCAACAGCAGCAACCCCAGTGCTGAGTGGAGCAAGTGGAAGATGAAGTTCAACATCTTTCTTCAGGCTACTGGCGCAACAACAAAGCCCAACGTCGTCAAGGTAGGACTTCTTCTAAACCATATCGGCGATGAAGGCATCGAAATCTATTCGAATTTCGCCTACCTACCAGCCAGAACAACCCTGAAAATGCTGACGAAATGCTCCCAGCAGAAGACCAAAACGACTACGCAACTGTCCTGCGTAAGTACGACGAATTTTTTAACCGTCGCGACCCCCAATTGATGCTGAGGGAACAGTTCTGGTATAACCTGCGTAGAGAACCGTCCCAGACATTCGATGCATGCTACGCACTGTAAAGGAAAAAGCTAGTGCATGCAAATTCGACAACGTCGACATGATGATTAGGGACAAATTGGTATTCTCTTGCCATGATGACACTGCAAAGATGAAGCTGTATGACGTGGGAGCAGGACTCACCCTCCACAAAACAATCGAAACTCTTTCTATGAGAGAACTGACAAAGAAAGAACTGGCAAACACAAAGTCGGCAACGGTGGACGCCCTGCAGGCTGCAGGAAAGGTGAAAGGGTCATTGTCGCACACAAAAACGGCCACAATCAAACGGCACGCAGTCATCCATCTGGAGGGTCAGTGAAGACCGATACCTGTGGTTACTGCAACCGACGACACCCTATAGGCAAGAAACACTGCCCTGCTGCAAAAACTCACTGCAGAAAATGCAACAAAGTGGGACACTTCGCCATTGTCTGCAGAAGTTCCTTGGCAGTGAGAGAGGTACAAGAAGAAAACCAACAAGTCGAAAACTACTTTGTTGGAGGTGTACAGGCGAAGACACCATCAGATCCAGGCTGGCACATCAGACTGAAGATAGGATCTCAGGAACTCACCTGGTGTATCGACACCGGAGCCCAAGTTTCTGTGATGCCAGACCACATCTTCAAACCAGCATATGGAAAATTACACAATCCTGACCGTCAGCTCCTTGGACCTGGAGACCAGCGTCTTGAGATCAAGGGTTTCGCCTTCATCAAGCTTTCTCACGGGAAGACCCACATAAGTGAGAAGTTTTACATCGGCAAAAACCTCCAAACTACTGCTTGGTATGCCTGCAATCCAGAAACTGGGACTGATCCACGACATTCCTGGTGCATTCACTGTGCGTGCGATCCGCACTATGCCAAGCAAAGCAAAGCACCAGACACACGCCAAAGTGGGAATGAGCCTCCTCCGAAGTTCTGGTCCAAAGAAGACGTGAAGATGAAATATCCACAACTCTTTGGAGGACTGGGCGAACTCAAAAATGAACAAATATTGAGCTCAAGGACAATGCCAAACCATTTTGTCAGACCGTCCCAAGAAGGGTTCCCATCCCTCTGTTGGAGAAAGTGGAAGCAGAATTGGACAGGATGGTCAGCAGCAATGTCATTGAACCAGTAGAGACACCAACGGACTGGTGTGCCCCAATCGTTGTCGTCCCAAAGCCAAATGGAGACGTCAGAATCTGCGTGGACCTAACGAAGCTGAACACAAATGTGAAAAGAGAAATCTACGCCATGCCTTCGGTAGAGGAAACTCTGAGCAAGATCGCCCATGGCAAAGTTTTCTCCAAACTTGATGCAAACTCAGGGTTTCACCAAATCAAACTGGATGAAGAGAGCTCAAAGCTTACAACTTTCATTACTCCCTTTGGGCGCTACACAGGTTCAAACGCCTTCCCTATGGCATATCTTCAGCGCCAGAATATTTTCAGAAAAAAATGGACCAAATTCTTCAAGGGCTTGAGGGAGTACTGTGTCACATTGATGACATCCTTGTCTTTGGCAAAGACAAAGTAGACCATGATGCAAAGCTGAAGGAAGTTCTTGACCGATTGTCACACAGCGGCGTAACCCTCAACTTGGATAAATTTGAATTTTCCATGCCCCGCCTCGAATACTTGGGACAAGTGATTGATGCAGATGGGGTGAAGAGGGATCCAGCAAAAGCCAAGGCAATCGCTGATATGAAGGAACCAGAGAATGTAGCAGAAATCCGAAGATTCCTGGGGATGGTCAACCAACTCATGAAGTTTGTACCCAACCTGGCTGAGAAAACCAAGCCCCTGAGAGACTTACTCCGAACAGATGCAGCATGGACCTGGGGACCAGATCAGCAAAAAGCCTTCAAAACCCTGAAGCAAGATCTTGCGTCACCAGTGACTCTTGCTCTATACAGCCCAGAACGTGAGACCGTAGTTTCAGCTGACTCAAGCAGCTATGGACTGGGGGCTGTCCTTCTCCAGCGCCAGGACAATGGCATGCTTCATCCAGTCGCCTATGCGAGTCGCTCGTTAACAGCCACAGAGCAGCGGTATGCCCAGATCGAGAAGGAGGCATTGGCGATTACCTGGGAGTCTTGAACACTGGTCTGACCTGCTCATTGGCATGTTCTTCCGAGTACAGACGGACCACAAGCCCTTGGTACCTCTGTTCTCTTCCAAGCTGATTGACGAACTGCCCATTCGCATCCAGCGTTTCAGAATGAGACTGATGCGGTTTTCCTTCGATCGTCCACGTCCCGGGCAAGGAGCTTTATACTGCAGATGCCTTGTCAAGAGCTCCTTTGCCAACGACAGACACTAAGGACAACAACCTGACAGGCCATGTAGAGGCATACGTCAACTCTGTGCTTGTGACCATGCCAGTCAGCGACAGAAGACTGGAGGAAATCAGGGCAGAGCTACAGAAGGACGATACCCTGCGTGTGGTCATGCACCATGTTCAGACTGGCTGGCCAGATAAGACTACCCTAAATCGTCCTCTCAAGACCTACTTCAATGAGAGAGGCAGCATGTCTGTACATGATGGTCTCCTATTCCGAGGGAAGAGGCTCGTCATCCCATCATCAGTGCAGCAAGATGTCCTTCGACACCTCCATGACGGGGCATCAAGGAGTCAACAAAACAAAGGAAAATGCTGCCAACTCAGTTTGGTGGCCTGGCCTCTCCCAAGACGTTGACCAGATGGTGAAGACCTGCCCGGAGTGCACCAAGCATCGAAAGGCTAGGGTGGAACCTATGAAGGGGACTCCATTTCCGGAGAGACCTTGGTCCAGGATTGCTGCAGATTTTTTCCAGTACAACGGCAAGCTTTTCCTGCTTGCCATTGACTACTACTCCAGAGACATCGAAATGACCCTGGTTTCCAGTAGAGTCACAACAGCAGAAACAATAGCAAGAATGAAAAAGATCTTCAGTCGCCACGGCATCCCAGACATTGTCGTGACAGACAACGGGCCGCAGTTCACTGCAGAAGACTTCAAGTCCTTGCACAGTCCTGGGGATTCGACCACGTCACATCATCACCCCACTATCCCCAGTCCAATGGAGAGGTTGAACGTGCCGTTCAAACCATCAAAGGTCTCATCAAAAAAACCAATGATGAGTACCTTGGCCTCCTGATGTATAGGAATACCCCATTACCCAATGGTTTTTCCCCTGCCCAGTTAAGCATGGGACGCAGACTCAAAACCAGAGTCCCATGCCATCCCAACCTCCTCTTGCCCCAGACCCCCGATTTCCTGACGGTGAAGAAGAGGGAGAAGGAGTACCGTGAGAAGATGACAACTGACTACGACAGAAGACACAGAGTCGTCACCCCAGAAAACCTGTCACCTGGTGATGCAGTCTGGATTCCCGATCTGAAGAAAGAAGGCACAGTCATCCAACACCATGAGGCTCCAAGATCCGTGGTTATCGAAACATCTGACGGTAGCCTCCTACGCGCAGAAACCGTCAGATGACCAGGAAGCTCCACCAGCCAGCAGACCAGTCCAGCCCAGCAAACGTACCTCCTCTACAGGTCAACCCACATCCTGAAAGAGAGGTGCCTCCTACCCAACTCCCAGAAGATGGGACCACATCCGGAGAGTCATCCCCTGGCCATGGCCCCTTATTCCAACACCAGACGGGTGCCAGAGGAACACCTACATCCCCAAAAGGACTTCAACCCTTACCCAGAAGATCTGCACGGGCCCACAAGAAGCCACAGCGCCTCATCGAACAGTTGTGAAAAAAACAAACAAACAAAAAAAAAAAAAGACGCTGGTGAAAGACCCGGTGCCACAAAGGCAAAAACAAATAGACGCTGGTGTGAAAGACCGGTGCAGTGATTTACATCTAGTCAGACACTCTTACCGGTTCTAGTCATAATATAAATTAAAAGTTACAAAGATTAGATTAATCTTGCATCACAATTTCGTAACTAAGAACAGCTTACTATGACTGGAAGACTGAAACGGATTTGATAATGAAAAGAACATTTAAGATGTTTTCGTCTGACAAGGAACCTTTAAGCGGCAAAAGATAACTTTCCCGCCTTTTAAAAAAAAAGGGGAGATGTAGTGTATGCTGTTTTAAGCATGGACCGTACCGGAACGGTATACCAGCTTCGGCTCTGCATGATGGGCGGTGGCAGCCTCTGTATCTACGTGTACCTAGCAAATAAAGTCCATATCTTTGGAACCAAGCACCGCCTTTGCCTTATTGAGTGCTCTCTCTCTCTCTCTCTCTCTCTCTCTCTCTCTCTCTCTCTCTCTCTCTCATGTACAACATGCTTGGGACATCCAGTCATGGAGGATAGGTAGGATAAGCAGAGACATCAGAAGAAGTGAAGAGAAAATGTTAACATGATCATTGGGGATATGGTGCCAGACTGACTATAATAAGCATAATTATATACATAGAAATTATGTGTGTTAACTTACTGAGCAGGTCTATTTTTTTTTTAAATTACTTGCAGTTCTTGACTCTATCATTTCTTTCATGCATCAGTGAACGGCCTGTAGGCTTTAAAACTGCCTTTTGCATGAGGAGGTCCCATATGGGATGATATGATTCTTTTCTAAGGGTGTGTAGTCTGTATTATGTATCATATCTTGTGATACCAAAATTTGTCTGAAACTAAATTTTTTTTTAACAAACTTTGTTGAGTTGATTTTAAACTAGTAAATGCTTCTGCTGTATAATAAAGATTAATTACCATGCTGGTAAAACAAAGTGTGAACATGTGTTAATTTTTACCTGTACATGCATGCATATATGTGTGCATGTGCACTCTTATTCATCATCTTTATATGCATACTTGTGTGCAAGTGTGTGTATGTATCTGCATATTGCATGTGGGGGGGGGGGGGGGGGGGGGGGGGGGGGGGGGGGGGGGGGGGAGGGAGAGTGAGAAGGTAAGAGATCTGTATGGAAAAAAAAAACATACTTCCTTAAAAACAAACACACACTTGCCAGCAGGTTATGCTTGCAAAAAGTAACAGTTTGTCATACCAAGGCGAAGTTTCCTCTTGAAGTGAATGAAAGTGAGGAAAGAATGTTATATGAATATATTTAGGTTTTTAGTTTTTAAACTAAATGTTCACAACCTATGTGATACAAACATATTTGTTTTATGAAAATTGCTTTCTTGAGTTTGAATTGTTTGAAAAACTAAATGTAAGAATGTTTTGTTTACTTATTTCCATATCTGTGCAGGAATCATTTTTCCAAGACATTGACCAGCTACAAAATCATGGAATTGTAAGTATCAGTAATTGCATTTAGTTGAAAGGTATTAAATTAATATATGATATTAACCATTTGGGGTATCATAGTCTTATGTATTATTCTCATTAAAAAAAAAATGTTCACATTGATATATCTTTTTTTTTTTTTCTCGTGTTCTGTCTTTCGCTCCAATACAGTAAAGTACTCAGTGTGTGACACTTTTCAAGATTCTATTGGCTGTTTTTTGTTGTTGTCTTTCTTTTCTCTTTTTTTTTCAATCGTTAATTGTGTTTAATTTGTATTCAAACAGAATGTTGCAGATATAAAGAAACTGAAACAAGCTGGGATATGTACCATCAAGGTAAACCAGATCACGTCTTTGAATTATAGTCGATGACATGTAAAAACCACTCGATCATTTACATAATGTATGCATGCAAATGGACATGTATAGATGTATGTATGTTTTTGACAGCATTCACTTTTACACATTCATACACATTATCTCAGAAACTAGTACATACGTACATTCATGCAGACATGCCACAGGTGCAAACTCATGAACATAACACTCACACATGCGCACACACACACACACACACACACACACACACACACACACACACACACACACTGTTGATACCTGTAATAGGAATGTATTGTATTGATCTGTCTGAGAAGTAATTTTGTGTTTAATGAAGGAAGATGTTTTCTGACATTCATCAGTTTTTTTGTTTTAAAAGTTAATAAAAACCCATTTTTTAATCAGCTTTGACTCATACTTAAAGTTTCCATGCATGGAAAAATCAGCTGATAGTACTGTTTTATATAAGGAGTGCCTTTCTGTTACATTGAGTATGCAAAATTCATGCATTTGTTCATTCATGGGGACCTATATTTCTTCAAGTGTTGCAGTTCTACAAATGTCACGTTAGCTTCTAAATAAAGTACCCAATCATTATATATGTAGATGTGTGCATTTCAACTGATGTTATGGTATTCTATAGGGTATCCATATGACCACCAAGAAAAAGATGTGCACAATCAAAGGGATATCTGAAGCCAAGATGGAAAAGATCAAAGAGGCCGCTTCCAAACTCTGTGTAAGTTGTGGTGAAAAGGGTGTACAGTGAAACCTCCATATGTAAAACCCCACAGACATCCCCAAAGAATGGATGCATTTTTAACGGGAGTGAATGATAATGGAAAGTAATTGTAATAGGACAAAGAAATGGAAATATTCCAGAAGGCGCTCTGTGTGTGTGTCTCTCTCTCTCTCTCTCTCTCTCTCTCTCTAACTAGATGTTATTTTGATATCTAGACAAAGTGAACATTGTTTCAGAAATGCAAGTCTCAAAAGTGAGATAGTCTTGACTGGAAGCAAAACAATATCCAAAGAGAACAATGTTTCAGAAAAGCAAATCTCAGAAGTGAGATAGTCTTGACTGGGGAAAAAATATTTTACTGTCTAGATCAAGAACAATGATCCAGAAAAGCAATCCTCCAACAATAGAGAATCAGGTTAATTTAGTATCTAAACAAATGGAGAAATGTTCCATGGAGACAATTCCACAACAGTTGGAAATCTTAGGGAGATAACTTTAATATCTGTAGATGAAGAGCAAAATGTTTCAAAAAGGCAAATGTCTAGCAAGGGAAGAATCTTAGGAGATATATTCTGGTATGAAGACAAAGAGAAAAAAACAATCCAGATAAGCAAGCGTCCTAACCCCTGTATGATACTAGTGTGGTTGTATAAAAGTTGTCTCCTCTATGCCACAGGACCAGCCTGATGTAAAGAAAAAAATCATAGCTCCACACACAGTATTGGAAACACTTTGAAATGATGGGTTTTGTTTATTTTTGAATTTGTATTCATTCCTCAGTCTGATCAATCCAAACTGAAAGGGAAATTTGTCATTACCCCCTTCTCCAGTCCTGTAGCCATTCCCACCTCACCGAAATGAAAGGATGAGAAATGTTCCAGTTTATAGTAGTATACCCATCACTTTTATATACTGTTTCCCCAGAAAATGGCCAAGGTAGGTCTGCATGCAAGAAATTTCCTGTGAAATGACCAGTCCTTGACCAAACTGTTGTCTTCACACAATGAATGCCATGCCCCCTGGATACAGCCCTTCTCCCTTTCTTGCTGCAAGTGCGCCGTTAATTCATCCCCTGTCTTACCCACATTGGCCATTGGTACATCTACCGTCCCTCCTCTGGTGCCACACCTTCCAATCAGGCACAGTACTGATATAGCTGGCTCACACAAATCATTTCTATTCACCCCATTTAGAGGGGGGAGGGGGAGGGGGGGGGGGGAATTGACTACTGATAACAAAGTTGAAAACCACTTGCATGTCTTCATATTATTCTGCCATTGACCACTTACACTAATTCAAGATCGTAGTCACCCTCTTGGAGAACAATGCTGGCCAGTCTGATGGTAGAAAAAGTCCTTTGTGTTGCCTGCAAACCATTAGAGCCTTCCATAGCGTTGTCTGCCATTGTTGTTACACCACGAGTGTTGAAGATGAGTAGGGGCTCACATTGTTAACAGACGCAGAATATCATCCATTGTCAACATATAGTAATGAGTATCTATTCATACAGGGATTTCTGGTCATTTGTCACTTACCCAGTATGTTACTGAAACTCTGTGGGATTTCAGCCCAAGATTGCAAAAGATGGTCAGCCAAATATTCAGTCGGTGACAATGAAGTGAAAATCCATGTTCGGTCACTGGCACTCAACGGATTGAGGGAGGGAGTTGTCTGAAGGTAGTGAATCATAACTGAGGGAGGGGGGGGGGGGGGAATTTAAAATCCAAAAGGAAGAATGTTCCAGAAAGTCTGCTAATAGGAGGGATGGGGGGGGGGGGTTGGTGAGGGGTGGGGGGGAAGGAATGTTGATGGGAAGGTTTTTAAAGGGAGGTATCTGGCATAAATGAACACACATCTTAATGTTGGATGTGTTTGTGTGTGTACTGATGACCTTGCCCAGCAGGAAGCTCGCTCACCAAGGTTCTCATCTTCCATGCCCTCTCCTTGGCTTTACTTCCATACTGCTCATTTCTAATCTTCCATCCATAGCCACACCCTGCCAAGACCCCGTCATTGACAGCACACATGGGGAGCCACCAGCGTAAGGTCATTATGAGACAACCCACGACAGGAGACGCGACACTGATGCTGTTTACTTGTTCATTTGTTCACTGACATGAGCAGAGGTAATATTAATTGCCAAGTGCAGCATTGAAATTCTCTGAAAGAGTGTCAAAAACAAGAAGAACATGTACGAATTTTAAGTTTTTGAGCTGTTTTTTTTTTTCAGGATGCTGCTTTCCAGACAGCTCTAGAATACGCTGACAAAAGGAAACAAGTCTTCAAAATTTCCACAGGAAGTACAGAGTTTAAGTGAGTGTGAAAATGATGTGTGTTCATTTGCTGCAGATACCATGTTGAGGAGTGTAATGCAGTGTCTACTGCCCATGCTGTCAGAAAACAAGGCTAACCCTGATTGAACATAGCTAAATTCATATCTCTGCTGTATTATCACCTTACCATGCTGCCAAAATGAATAAGTGTTCTTAAGGCAGCGAAGTTTGAGGACAAAGAAAAGGAGAGGTGCATCACCCTCCTAATGGCTTCAGTGACATGGCAGTGCAGATGATCACAGGTGGAGGAGACTTTATCTTCACTTGGGTGTACAGACTGTGCAACCAAGCTATGGGAATGGCGTTGTCTCCAAGCATTGGAAAAATGACAGGTAGACTTCATCCTTAAGGATACCTCTCAGATTGCAACAACTGGAGAGGAGTTCCTATATTGTTAATTCCAGGTCACTCTGAAACAGCTGGGCAATACAAGAAGAAGAAAAGTGCGATCATGTGTAGATCAGATGTTCACCCCATGACGGATCATTAAGAAATATGGATAATACTAAGTTCTGCTTGCTGTCAGCTTTATAGAATTCACCAAAGGCTTTGACAGTGTCCACAGACTATCGATTTGGAAGATCCTGTAGATAGATACGCAGGAAGCATTAGCCTTTTCGTTAGTGTCAAAAAGACAAAGAGCAATTTGACCAGTAACCATCAGCATCAACTGATGTCTTTATTCAACATGTGTGTGTGTGTGTGTGTGTGTGTGTGTGTTGTGTGTGTGTGTGTGTGTGTTTTTGCATGTGTGTGTGCATGTGTGTGTGTGTGTGTGTGTGTGTGTGTGTTCAGGTATAAAACAGTCTTTCTTCCCTACACCCCAGTGCTTTATAAGATAAATAATGAAAGAGAGTTCAGGAGGTAATGAACTTTACAAACCTTGGTACCTCCATCAGCAGCACCAATGATCTCAACCACAAACTGAAATGCCAGATGGGAAAGGCAACAGCAGCATTTCACCAGCTGAGTGAAATACGCAACAGCGAGAAATGTTCCCTTGAAATGAAACTGAGAAGCAACGTTTCACATGTGATATTCACACTGCTCTGTGGCTGTGAAAACACCAGTCAGGAGAAGAATCTGGATGCCTGTGACTCTGAATGCCAATGTAAAATTCTGGGCATAAAATGGATAAATTTGTGGCAGACAAAGAGGTCAGATACGGATCTCAAAAGCCCTTCTTGTCAGCCATGATCTGACTGGCCATGTCGAGAGAGATCCTATGACAAAACCTGCATCCAGGCCATAAAAGCGATTCCGATGAGCTGGCAGGGGACAGTTGAGGTGGACTTCAGACTGGTCAGAAGTTAGAGCGACTCTAGGAAGCAGGCTGAGGACCAAGCACTGTGGAATGCCTTTACAGCCTCAAGTGTTACATGATGCTGGAGCATCAAAGTCTAACTGAGGTGAGGAGCGCTACCTTCATGATGTAGACCCTTTTAAATGTCAAAGTTTGGAATACCTTTGCGCTCCCCATTAACCACTTATAAGTACTAAGAATGCTTTTCTACAACATTGCATCATCAAAGTATGATGTTCTGACGTTTTCACTCAACGAGTTATCATCCAGTTGAAATTCATTCATGAAGTGATATCTAGGTCGATGTTCACAGAAGGGAGCACACTTGAAAACAGGTGTGTGACAGGTAGACAGTTTTGATTTGACATTCCTTTGAAAACGTTTCTTTCTTGGAATCATGAATGTAGACATGCGTTTACCTGTTTGATTTTTGCTCTTTTTTTTCAGCAAATTGCTGGGTGGCGGGTAGTAGAGAGTATGGCGATAACTGAAGCTTTTGGGGAATTCAGGACAGGGAAGACGCAGTTGTCACACACCTTGTGTGGTAAGAAATACTAACAGCAAATCTCAAGCTGGTTTAATAGCTCCAGTTACAAATCTCAAATTTATGTCAGTCAGGTCTGCAGATTACTGTTTGGTGTGAGTGAGACAGAAGAGAGAGAGAGAGAGTGTGTGTGTGTGTGTGTGTGTGTGTGTGTGTGTTCAAGTTAAAAGTATCTTTCTTCTCTGCACTATAACGTTCTGTAGATGTCCAAATTTACATTTTCATAACAAGTTTGTCAAAGATACATGTTCTTTATTTCAGAGCACAATATGGCATGCGTTACAGGATTGTTGAGCAAAAGTTAATTTTTTGCTCCTTTGAACAAGTTTGTGTATAAATGTGTATGTTGTAGCTGTTTGACAAAAGAAAAAATCAGCTTGATAAATAAAAAATTATGGAAATGATCAGTCTATATTTATAGATAAGTAGCACACACAGTATATTGTTGATTGCAATGTGCCAATGCAATATAATAATATTTGTATATGAATTCTTTCATCCCTTCTATCTTTTCACATGGCAGTCACATCCAGCTACCAACCGAAGATGGGTACACTGGTGGAAAAGTCATGTTCATTGACACGGAGAATACTTTGTATCCTTTTCACTTTGTTTCTTTATCACATAGCATGATGTATCTGTGTGGATTCGAAGTGAGTCTGTGCTCACATGTGTGTGTATGTGTGTGTGTGTGTGTGTGTGAGTGAGTGAAAGGGATAAAAGGGGTGGTGTTTGTGAGGGGAAGTGGTTAGGAGTGAGGGGAGGGACCAGATCTGGTCCACACTGTACTTGAAAGTCATGGTTTGAATAATTCATTCTTTATTTAATGAATTTGCTGGGGGGGGGGGGGGGGGGGGTATATAGATAATATTTCCAGTGTAGAAAAACATTTTGTAAATTTGATGTTATCAGTTTACATGCACACAGACTCTCTGCCACTTATACATGGTCATATAATGTCTGTGGCTGGTTGTTGACATGGATGTGCAGGCCTTTGTGGGTACATGTCCAGAGACTCATGACTGTGGGCACTCACCTACTTACGCACACACACACACACACACACACACTCACACACACACACACACACACGCACAAACGCACACACACACACACACACACACACACACACACACACACATGCACGTGCTTAGTCTTGCATATACACCAACTTATACCTGCATCCATACATCCCACTATTTTTGTTCCTGTTGCTTTAGTCACTTTAACATTGATGTAAACGTGAAAGCCATTCAATTCTCTGAATGTCCAGCATCCATACTCGGTGCTGGTTATGTGTCAAATGCTGCTTTGGGTCTTAAAATCTCTTAAATTTCCTGTTTGTCATCCACGTGTTTCACTATTTACGTACTTATTGTAACAGCCTGTCAAATGTTGCTGTAAACCTTCAGTGCCCATAGAATTTTCTTAATGTCTTCCAGTCGTCCTGACAGGTTGAGAAACATTGCAGATCGGTTCAACCTGGACCAGAATGCTGTGCTGGACAACGTACTCTACGCTCGAGCCTATACGAGTAAGAATGTGTGCAAGACAACAACAGAATGTTTAATCAGTGAAAACAAATATAAAGTGACAATTCCAAACAAATAACCAATTGAATAACAACAAGAAAACAAAATGCACACACATTTGCACGAACGCACGCACGCACGTCCGCGTGCACACACACACACACACACACACACACACACACACACACACACACACACACACACACTTACAAAGAAGTATTAGAATGCAGTAGAAAATAAGAGGTGCTCATTAGTTTTGTTAGGGTATTGCATTAAAGATAACCTCATTGTGTGTTTGTGTATGTTGTGTGTAGAGGGTAGTGGGAGATAAATACTAAGTGGTATTGCTTTAGTTGAAAATAGAAGGAACAGAATGATTGAGGGTTCAGTAGAAACCTACAAAACTTGAAACTGAAAACAGTGGAGATGGGGAGTTGACACTACTTACAAATGTGGTTTGACGGATGAAGCGGAGTGGAGGGAAAGGTGGGATGAACAGACTATGTTCAGAAATCCACAAGGGAGGTAATCTGTGTCAGACTATGACCACCATTTTCATGGGACCAGTGCTGCTGATGGGCATGCCCAAAGCAATTTTGCCGCCATCAATCGACATAACAGATCACTTGGAAAGAGAAAATTGCCAAAACATTAAACAGTGCGCATGTAATGCTGACAATTGATAAACCGATAGTTATCCTGGGCGTTCACTGCAGATCAAATATTTGCTCTCTAGGTCTGTTTGCTTGACCCTAAACTAAGGAAGAATCATTCTAATAGCAGTGGAAGGACATGTGCTATCTTCCCGTGATTTTTTTTTTTTTACCCAGCTTGAACACGTTCATTGAAGAGTTCAGGCGTGTATGAATAGATACTGCTTTTTTCCACATCTTTACTTCTGTGTCCTCCCAGTGGCATCACTCTCATGCCACTTGTTCGAGTTTCCCATACACCACCACATCCAGATTTCTCCTGTCGCAGCCCAAGCATGCCAAACCTCAGGGACCAGTCACTATCACATTGCCATGAGGCAGCCCACAAGAGGAGTTGCTGCATGGCTGCCTAGGCACCTGGGTCATGTTCACTGGTGTCTGACCTGTTTTGATCGAGCCATCCATCATGTGCAAGACTCCGCCCACTAAACCTGCTGAATTACTGTGTAGACTTTATGAAGCATGAGACTTGTGTAGAGCAGACAACTCTGCACTGTGTGCTTCTGAACATATAGTGTATTGGATACACACTTAACTTTAAACAATTGAAATCGTTGACAGAATTTGGGTTCATCATTCACGGGTAGAAAAAAATGTTTAGAGTTTACTGTATCCAGAAAAAAAAAAGTTTAGAATTTACTGTATCTGTAATGGAATCACAAGTGGAGACATGTTGCATATGATCTGGAAAATTTTACCGATTCTGTTGGCATGAAGGCTTGGCTGTAGCTGATGGAATGCAACATTTAGTGAAGGGAAAGGAAAGGACTGTTCATTACCTGTTCGAGAGTAATTTGATACAAAAATACAAATTTGCAACATTTTCTTACACATTTTTAGTTCTTCAGCAGATAGGAATGTACTTACTCTCCACATTCACATTCATCATTTGTAACATATATGACTGCATCTGTTGTGTGTATCTATATGTAGATTATGTGTCCGTTACTCTGGTAACTTTCATCAAAGTAGCTTTCATCAGGTGAGCACCAGTATGAGTTACTGGATTTTGTAGCTGCCAAATTCTATGAGGAACCAGGAGTGTTCAAACTTTTGGTGAGACAGTGTTCAGCTTTTCTTTGTTTACTTTCTGAAGTTTTGCTTGAATGCTTGACTTGTTTAATGTTTCTGTTCGTGTACTTGTTGAGTTTATGAAAATTTTGATGAGACAGTTATTCATTCATGAGACCTATATTAGTTATATATTTTTATAACAAATGAAGATTGATGAGACAGGTTTGGAGTATTTGGGAAATGTTAATTCCATGTTCCTGTGCACATGTTTTCTGAGGTTTCACTTGCATTGATGCCATCAATAAGAAAGATCTCTTTAATATATTCTGTGAGTGCGGCATTCATTTATTTCTGTTTTGATGGCGACATTCAATGGAAAAGGGATTTGCTTTGTACATCGGTCACATGCGGTCACCATTGCTTTGTATATCGGTCACATGCAGTCCATTGGTGCTTATTTGACTTCTATATCGGTTACATGCTGTCGCCATCAGTGATCATTTTGTAGAAATATTGAAAGATTTTTAGGACAATGCCAATGCACAAATTTTACATTAGTCACCAAGATTTGATTGAGGCTAAAAAGAAAAGGGAATCACTGAAATGGGATATGAAAAGAAAAAAAAAACATACCAGTAGTTCACATATTAATGCAGTTTAGATCACATCGTCTTGTAATCTCTCTCTCTCTCTCTCTCTCTCTCTCTCTCTCTCTCTCTTCATCAAATGAACCTGAGCTGATCATGAGAGCAGAGTAAGATTTCATTAAGGTCAGCCATGAGCTTCAGTTTTGCATTTACTTGAAATCTGCCCCAACTCACCAATGCCTATACTTGAAACACTGCTCAGTGATAGAGATGCTACAGCTGACTGCTGTTTGTGGCTGAACCCACTATGCTGGGTCTGCAGGTGGTGCAACTGGCGATAGCTGTCTCTTTTATTTTCGTCAGTGCTGCAGACCTCTTGGAAAACAGATATAATCTACACAGTGGTGGTTTATAATCTGCACAGACATGTGTCAAGTATTGTGCAAGAATTAGACTTTGATGTAGTCCCTGCATATGGGACTACAGCCCCAGCATGACTCTGACATTGACTTGTACCCAAATAATTTGAGTGTTTGCATGCCTGGCTTGATTCGTCCTCGTTGTTATTTATTCATTCGTTCGTATGTTAAGGTATTCATTCTCATAGCCTTAATCACAGTTGTGGGTTTTTCTATAGTGTGATGGTGGTGGAACTGAATCTGCTTTTTTCCAGTGTTTTCACAGTTTTGTGTTAATATCCATGTTTATATGAAAACAAGGGGATTCTGTGTTTGAGATTTTTTTTTCTTGGTATTTTCATATACAGTGAATTTGTTAGTTTTTTTACTAGTATATTTTATCTCAACATTCTCTAAGAGTCCACCTTGAAGGTTCCATTAATTCTTGCCTGATGAAGTGATAGCTTTATTATTTGCACAGAATGATTTAGTGTCATGCAGTGTTAGAGTCACATTTAAATTGCATGTAAGTATGCGAACACAGGTTTTTGTTTAATAATATGTGGTTTGAAAACAAATTGCATACCAACATTGAACAAACAAAACTTCCGTGATGTAGTTTCCTCTCATGGTCACTAAGTGATGACTCGACAGAATCTGATTAATCTGATTTTTATTCTTCATGTTTTGCACTCAGTGACACTTTCTTCCACTTCATTCTTTATACATTATCATACACAGTCTTTACTTACATCTTAATGAAAATAATGATAATAATTTTGATTTATATAGCATCTTTTCTCTAAAAATTAGGGCTCAAAGCGCTAAGCTGTAACTGACATCTCTTGTTCACACTGAACTGCTGTTACACTGTAAAAAGAGAAGCATCACTTTGGAGCATTTTATCTGCTGTGTGGTGGGCTAAGTGGTATTGCACATCCTATAGAATGCTCTGATGCTGATTGGCAGAAAGACAGTCAAGAGGTAAAAGGTGAGTCATGACCATTTAGATCTTGGGAGTTTTTCTGCTGTTGTGTACTAATATAGCGTCATAGTGAAGCAATGCTCAAGTGTAGAATTGGCACATACAGAAAGTGCATGACAAATTCATTGAAAGCCCCCTTTCAATGCTATATCAACTGAGACCTTTTCTTTTGCCTTAATTTACATTTTATTTCTCTTTCTCTTTTGCAGTTGTTTTTTTTCATTATGTACAAAACAAAACAACAAACAAAAACAGCAAACTCTTGCACCACTTTATTTCTTCAATTATAAAATATCAGATGCTTCAAATCTTGCACCAGCTTTATTTATTGCTTCATTATCCAAGTTATAAAATATCAGAATGTAGTATTTAAGATATCATCCATCCAGATTCACTTTTGTACTTTTATTGATACACAATTCTGTTCGTCCCAAACGTGAGAACATTCAGTCCTCGATAATTTTGTTAAAACTGATCCCTTAAATTCATCAGCTGCTTACGTCAGTTCAGGTACAGCTAAATGGAGCCAAAAGGAACAATGACAATTTTGTACCTTTAATTTCATTTTTCGTTTGTTTGGCAGAGCTTACGTAACATTATGTGGTTGTGTGTATGTGTGTCGTTGGTGCTGGCAGATTGTGGACTCCATCATGGCTTTGTTCCGTGTGGACTTCAGTGGTCGAGGTGAACTGGCCGACAGGCAACAGAAGTTGGCCCAGCTACTGTCGCGTTTGCAGAAAATAGCGGAAGGTATGCAACAGGTGGAGTCCTGGCTGACCTGGTAGGTAAAGTACAGCTGTCTTCTTGATCTAAGGATCCTGGGTTCAATCCTGCTTGATACAGCTAGGTTAGAGGAGGTGTTTCCTTTGTAGTCTACGTCTACGTCTGTTCTGACTCTTCCAAGTCCTTTGGGTGAGACTGTGAACCAAAGCTTTCACAGAAATGCATGCTTTGGATAGAAAAAGAAAATGATGATAAAGATATCTGTAGACACTTTAATCAGTGGATTTAAATTATTACTAGTTTTATATAATGCTACCTTGATGATAAAGATATCTGTAAGACACTTAAGCCAGAGGATTTAAGTTATTACTGGATTTATGTAATCGGCAGAGCTCTCTGCCATGGTCATGAAATCCAGTTACTGGGTGTGATAACTTGCTTTTTACATGAAATAGGTGTACATGTGATAGACTACTTCCGAAAAATAAATGCACAGATTTACCTATGTAGATTTGCATATAATTTGAAAAAAATGTGAACAGTTCTTAAACTGTGATTTTTTTTTGTGTGTGAAAGTTACTTTTTTTTCTGTGGGGGCCAGTATTATCCAGGCCCAGTATGCTTTCCTTTTGATCTGTTCTCACAGTCATTATCCAGTTAGAGGCTCTGAAAAAAATTCTGTGGCATGTTGCAGAGTACAATGTGGCCTGCTTTGTCACCAATCAAATGACAGCAGATCCTGGGGCTACAATGACGTATGTATCCATTAGAAGGTGCTTTATTGTGTGACTAATCATAAGAAAATTTGTTTGGCAATTGAAGAACTACAGCTGCACTTTCAGCAGAAATTTTGTTTTACTGTCTTCCATAAAAGCCTGGTATAATGTTGTCATGGTCATTTTGCATCGTAAAGGCAAATTGTTAGCCTTTGAAATTGCTAGATAAATGTATGCTCATGTTGACTGACACAAGACACAGGAGAGGGTACCAGATGGACCTAAGAGATCCTGGGGGTAGACCACGCAGAGGACTGGACCAAACCACACTATTGTGATCAATTGTGAACAGGAAGCAGTGGGAATCCTGAAGTAGTCAGACACAGAGCAAAGCATCGCAGCAACCTAATGCAGCTGCCAACCTTCTGCAGTCTATTCGGGAACTAGGCATTGAAGGGAGTGGGTCAGGCTGAAGAAGGAGCTTTTGACCTAGGTTTTTAACTCCTGCTGCTCCAGCTGATGAGTGTGGGGTTAAATAGAAAAGGTATTTTCCGCAACATGCAGTTGCAAAAATCTCTATCATTTGGGCTATATTATGAGATACTTATTATCCCTATTAAGAAAAAAAAAACTAACAAAAAAACCACATTAACAGATGAAATACTGGATATTCACACAACATCAGAATTTGGGGAATTGTTTTTTAAAATATGGAAATCCTAGAACTTGAGAGTTGACAGTTATGCTAATGTCATGATTGTGATGATGATTAAACACGTTCACATGTGGAGACAAGGTCTTTGACTCAACACTATGTATTAGAAGCTAAAGATCTGTTTTTAAGGCCTATGCTGTTTTTTCTCTTTCCCAAGTATGTTCAGTGTTAAGCCGGATCGCACAAGATCTGTGTTGTAAGAACTAAGCTATGAGCTGCAGAGCAATGAATGGCCATTCTGCACAGTTTCCAGCCGATCCAAAGAAGCCGATTGGTGGTCACATCCTAGCCCATGCCTCAACCACTCGCATCATGCTGAGAAAAGGACGAGGAGAAAACAGGATTGCCAAGATCTACGACAGGTCAGGTTTCTTCTTGTACTCAAGTGTCCCAGCATTCTTGCAGATGGACGGAAGTTGTCACAAACATTTTTGCATTTAAATAAATACATAATGTTATGCTTTTTTGAGCAGCAATAATAACTTTTACCCAATGTTCTCATACATATTTCATTTATTCTCTGGTGGTATTGTCACAGGTATTTTGTTCTCCATTTCTGTAATGATTGAATATACATTTTATTGGATTTTGTGTGTAACTGGTGGGAGTATGTTTTTTTTTTTTTCCATAAAAAAAATCTTGGGACTTTTGCAAGTGCTTCAGGAAGTATACTCAATGAGTAAAACTGTGGTGACAGAGGTTACAGGATCATTTTTCAACCAATAAACATGAAAGGGTTTTTTTTTCTTTTAGATCAATTTCAAGCTGCATCATTGTAAAATAATGGGTCACTTTTGTCTTTGCTGTTTCAGTCCCGACTTGCCTGAGAACGAAGCAACATTTGCTATCGGTGGAGGTGGAATCATCGATGCCAAAGAGTAAAAGATGTACAAGAAATAATTCATTCCCATGTACCAAAAAGGCTTACAGATTGACATACAACATGCATGCAAGAGAAGATTTAAAAGCATGCAGTTACCATGTTAGATTCAGCACACATTTTTGATTAGGTCCTGTCAGATGCTTAGAATGATCTGTGCAGTTCTTGTTCATTTGCTGTGATCATAATGCTATTTGATTTCAAATTTGTTTTGCTCTTGTCACGAGTAAAGTTTTATTTCTTGTTGTAGCTTGTGTCTAAATTCAGAAACAGAATTTGAAACAAAGTTGATGTTCATAGTTTTCCGTGCCCATTAAGTGGCATGGTTTCCATGATGCTTACGCTGAAATGGAACAGAGCTATTGAAATCCTTTTGCCTGTCTCTCATGTCCAATGACTATCACAACATGTACACATTTTGACAATAACTCTGACATCAGCTTATTCAAACATCAGTTCCTCTAAAACAAAATCAGTCATTTCAAATCTTTTTATTACCTTTTCACAGTTCTTCAAAACTGCAACATCGGCAAGAAGATGTTTGCAATTCTTGCTTGGAACAATGTTAAACCTCACCCAACTAGTATGACTAGTAACGTCATTTTGGACAATTGCTGTTTAAAAGTGTCAGTATTTGTCTGGTACCATATTTACACCTGATAGTAGAAAGGCAAACATAATGCAAGCAAAATATTGTTCTTGATCTTGGCGTCTCACAGAAGCTTGCATTCCTGGAGCATTTGTTGAATCTTCCAAGCACATGTTGATGAAGTTCTGTCACACACCAGCAGCTATGGCGGCGTGTTTAGCAGGCTGGGAGGTCATGGGTTCGATTCCATTCAGCGGCATGATATTGTATGTGTATGTGTGTGCAAGTGGATGCATGTGTGTGTGTGTTTTGTGGTTTCATCCGTTTTACTTTAATCTTCCACACCACTTCAGTGGCATTACCCCCATGACACTCAGTCTGGTTCCTTGTCTTCATCCAAACCCTAGTTGTTCTCCTGCAGCCCTGGAACTGGTAATCACACAGAGAGGGGCCAATGTCAAGTCAGCATGAGACATCCTACCAAACAAAGACACTGCACTGCTCTAAAGTCTTTTGGTGGTGTTCAGTGGTGTTTGTTCTGATCCAACATGTGTAGGGCACTACCTACTAAGCCCCCTAACACTGACAGTAATTATTTTACAATGGAGCAAACAGGGCACTACCTATTAAGCCCCCTAACACTGACAGTAATTATTTACTGTGGAGCAAACAGAAGGGAGCGTCGCCCTCAGGAAGGCATTACTGTGTCCATCCAAGAACCGAAACTCAAATTCTGGTGATATCAACACAAACTAAGGGCATAGATGTGAAACTGAAATCAAGGTCACCATGAGAGCAGGGCATATTGGCCACTGAATTTGGGGACTTTTTTGGTTGGTTTGTTTAATGCTGGTCAGTCAGAATAAAGATGAAGAAGATGACACAGCCGAGTTCCATTCTGGTCTGAGATTGCATGACAGGACTGAATTTGCCTCTCTACCCTAAACCCATGCAATGTCATCAAGTATGTTAAAAAGTCAAGGTGATCCATGATTGAATTGTCCAAAATATGCTCTATTGATTTACCAGGTATTCAGATCGACAGATGTCTGTAAATTTTCCAGTTTACATTTTTTGTCTTTCTGTTCCTTTCTTTCGCATAACGCACCTGTGTAATAACACACCTGTGTAATAACACACATATATAACAGACCTTGGTCAGTCGAGGCCTGGAAGAGAATGGTATGAACCCGCACAAGATCATTTGCATGAATTTTAACCACTAGATGGTATCAAAGCAGGGCAGTGTCCTAGTTTACAGTCTCCCCCCCCCCACCCCCACCCCCTGTCCATCTCATTGATTAGCGCTTTCATAAGGAGTGCCACAAAGAGGGGGGCTAAAGCTGAAACACCATCTTAGCATCCTGAATCCCATTTGTTCCCTTGAGAGGGTTGGGGGGAAAAAAAAAGGAGGAATGAAACTCTCTCTCTCTCACATGCCCTCACAAAGTGACAGAGAGACCTTTTATTGATAAATCATGTTATTTACTTCAACTTCCTTTCAATGAATACAAATTGCTTTCATACACATTTGTTCTTTTCTAGTCCATCACAATTTCTAAAGAAGCCCTAAAAAACATTTTCAAAGCAAATGCCCGGGAACAGATATTTTGTTAGTGCAAGCAAGTTTCGTATCCTACTTCCTGTGTACATGTTCCTTTCTTTGAGTCCCAAATCTTCCTGGAAATACACTATTTCAATCTTCTCATTTTCACAGTTTCAATTTCTATTTCCACAGTATGAATTTGAAATGATAGACATTAAAATGTATAGAATTTGAAATGATACGTAATAATGTAGTTTCTACTATCTCTTTACTTTTTGTGCATTCATTGACACAAATGCTTATCCCTGACAACTTGTGGATCAAGTAGAAGCAGGAACTTGAACTAGTTTTTACATTAGACAGAAATATCCTTTTTCTGCTTTAGCTTCTCCAAACAAGGTTTTGTGTGTTGCCAGATGGAACTGTGCTTTAAGCAAACTTTTAAAATTGTTTGATATCTCTTGCAAATTCAACTTTTACTATAAGACTTAAACATGTTTTAAGAAAAGACAAAGCCTACACTCAAAGCTATTAAGCAAAAGCTCTCTTATTATCATTTTGTTGCAGAACATGGTTTATAGTCTTTACAGTACAGGTTCCTGTGTTTTCTGTTTTTAATGTATACAAGGCAGCATTAAATTTTCCAAGCATTACGCAGTACAGTATTTGCTTCCCTGACACAATTTGTACTTTTTATGTCACAGAATATCAGTACAGCACTAAGTACATGTAAGTGAAAAAATAACTCGCATACAGTGTAGTTTAAGCATCAGGCCACCAGACCAAAAGACTGTGAATCCAACAGACTCTTAAGACTGCAAATCCAACAGCTTCTTTTTTCCTATCTGAGGATCTTGAAAGTTAAGTGAGGAGGGTATTTCGTTTGTTCTGAAAAGGACTTGAAAAAAAAAAAAAAAAAAAAAAAAAAGAAAAGCTCCCAGATTAAGTCAAAGGCATGTCACTCCAAGGAAGGGCTACCAATATTATGTACACAGCTAGCACACATAATAAACAAAAGGCACACCAAAAAGAAAAACAAGGAAACAAATCCTTACCTCAAAAGGAATTCAAACAATCTGCCAATACACCCCTGATTTGATTAATAAACGTCTAAATCAAATCTAAATACAAGTTTCCCACTACATTCAGGATGCTATGAAAACTGACACAGGCTTGTTGCTGCTTGCACTCTCCTCACATAGAGAACTATCCTCTCAGAGTCACTATGCACCTGTATCGTGCCAGACGACGCAACCTAAGCCACCTGTTCACAGCTGGTGTCTACATTCAATCATTTCTCAGAGACACGCCGAGTGTCTGGTGTATGATGCTCAACATTATATTTAGCATTAATCATTTTGGCACAGCAATCTGTTGCACAGCATCTGCAGCTATTGACACAGATGTCCATTGACAAGAAATTCTCCTGACACTGCACTGCACAGGCTCAGTGATTCAAAGACAAAAATATCCACAGTGAAAGTCCTGTCAGCTCTCATGAGCCACAGTAAATCTAAACTCCCTAACACTTCTGTTTTGTTTCTTTGTGGTGGTTGGCATTTGTTTTTTTTTTCAGATGTGCGATAAATTCACATTCGCAGAGTGATACATGCAACCCAGCAAACACCTATATAAAAGATGACCATTCACAACTCCTCCTCACACATTTACATTCATTTTTGGATTGTATCCTTACATGATATATCACACATTTTCGAACATTTCTAGTGCATAATAAAATTTAACACATTTTTGTTGCCACCATAATTAAACGTGGGGTTTTACATGCACATGGTCAGTGTGCTTGGTGGTAAAGACAGATCTGATTTTCTTGAGAAGACATTTCATATAATGAAACTAAAACTTACAAAGAAATGGCATGCTGGTCATGTCAATGAGAAAAATGTGTCAACTGCACTTTCAATGCACAGCAGTCTCATTTTAAATCTTTTTCTGATCAATAAGTTCATTACCTCTAAGAAAAGAAATGGAAATGTGTAAGAAAGTGCAATATATATACATATTACTGGGCGAATGAAGAAAAAAGCAGAGCAGCAAAATGGACATTACAGTCTCCTTATGACATGCTCATTATCAATGGAATACAAAATGCTAAAAGTGTTACATCCAGCTTCTGGATATCTACAGGCACACTCACAATATCACTGGGTAGCAATTCCTCAAGCTGTTACTTGTACAAAGTGAGTGGGCTCTGATACTTGGCAGAAAAAAAAGAAAAGATGCTATTACTGGCATGCCCTGTTTTTCGCCCTCATGGAAGTTTTCTGAAGTATTGCGGAAAATTAAATGGAAGACTGCATACAATGTTTGCCAATTTGAAGCTCGTAAAGAAAGAAAGTTTTCCAACTACAGAGTAAAAAATCAAATGAATGACAGAAGTACTTGGGACCCGTTGTGATAGAAAAGGCAGCTGTGCATTTTCAGCAATTTGCCATTTTCAAGAAGATAAAGATCAGACCAAAGCTATGTTGTAATTCAGCCACACACACACAGCACAAAGGTTATTTACAGAGCCATGATCAGAACCTCGATCAACAACTTTGTTCAAAACTTCCGTCCCCCAATCCATATTACTTTGGAACATTTCAGCCGCTGACATCTCATTCCTTGACAAACTAACTTCAAATGTGTGTACTTTGGTCCATGCATTAAAAACCTGACATGCATTCCTATTCACACTACAAGTATCAAAACATTCTGTGCTCTCATTTTGATGCCCATTCAGGGCTCCCACTGAAGAAAAGCAAAAGTGCCTGAAATTTCAGGGAGGTCTGGTGGACATACCCTCAATCACCTAAACTAAAATCCAAAACTTTTGTTTTCAAAAATGGTGCGATTGCAAATCAATCAAGTGCTGTATCAACTCTTCAGTGCTATAATTAGGACCATATTTCATACAGCTTTCATCAATATCTGATTTTGCAAATAACTTGCCAATGCAGAACATAAGAGCTAAAACTCTTTTATCTTCATAGTCTTGATGGTTGCATGAAACGGTGGCAACTTCTCTCGCAAAGAAAAAGAGATCTCATGACCAATTTACGAGCATGTAACCTGAAGTCTTATACAATTCAACCATGATTTTCTAGTTACTTTTTGTTTCTTAGCCCCTAATTTCAATTTCTGCCAAAAAAAATTTTGTTTTCCCCAGTTTTCAGTTTCAGATTTCGCTGAAGTCCATGAATTTGTCCGTTTTCATTTTCTTTTAATGCCGATCTATAAATGGTTTTATTTTGTGTGGCCATAACTTATTTCTGTTTACAGTTGTTGACATCTTTTTAGTTGTAATCTTTGGGTGAACATGGAAAATGCTGCCCAAATTGTGTCTATATATTGTGTTAATAAAATTGCATTCTAAGTCTCTGTGTTTGTGAGTGAATGTGTTTGTGTGTACTTGATATTTACCAATAATGCTCACAGCCACTTAAACTTCAGATTGTAGGATTAACTATTGTGCACAGCCAAAACTGGGCTGTTTGTCCGATTTTGAAAACTCCACTTGCTGCTTATAGTAACCACTTAAAGATGTCAATATTTACCAGTGATAAATTATTCATGTAGTTGTTTCCAGATTAAAACGTACAACTGAGTCCACTGTAATTGTCGCTGTGTGTGTTAAATTCCAATATTATGCATGAAACAAGAGTAATGATCTGATGACACAATATGACACAAATTCTGTCAATGCTGCCACTGAGAAGTCTATTTCCATCCAACGCTCCTTTCATCCAACGCTCCTTTCTTAATCTAAACACTTACAGTGAGTCACAAAATCACGATGCATAAACACTGCAATCTCCATCACTAACAGTTGACTTCTACATTGAAAACCTTCAAAAGTTCATTCCCATATATTGTATTAAAAAAATTTTCTTAAAAAAAACCTTTTTGGGGGGGGGGGGGGGGGGGGGGGGGGGGGGGGGATATTCAGTGTTGGGTGAAATCTCCAACATATACCATGACCTCAAATGCAGGGAAGATTTTTCTGAGCTCGAGACGGAAATGAATGATGTATGAAACGAACTTTAGTGAGCAAAAATACAATGTACAAACATGACGAAAAGTTGGTAGCATCAACTACTGACCTGTCCTAACCGCTGAAACATTTGCTCATTAACCTGAAAAACTCTTGCCAATAATGTAAACACAGTACAAACTACTCTTCACCACACACTTTCCAATCATCCTGACAACAGAAAAGAATGAAAACCTGGGGAAGAAGGGGCCAGGGATATGTTATCATAACTGCTTAACATTCACTGCCATTACATTCTGCCATGGTAGACGTGTATCATCAGCACCCACTTCCGATCATACTTATGACATCAGATTCTCTGGATTCAACCATTCAGAAACTTTCAAAGTGCCAACAGAATTCAAGCTTTTCTTTTTTTTTTTTTTTTTTTTTAATTTCCAAACAAGCAAGTAAGTTAAGTAAAGAAAGAAAGTGGGTCCACTGATGACATGGCCTACTTTCTTTTTTATGTACCTGCTAGTTTTGTTATTATTAAGTATTAAAACAAGAAAATTTGCACACACACACATACAAATTCTCCTTCCTTTCCTTGCAACCAACTTCAATGATATAAATCTTTTTCCTTTGTCTATTCCTTACCGAAACCAGGAACTCTGAAAGTCTGACAGAGTAAAGTAACGAGAATAGCACCATTCAGACACTTTTGCAAAAACAAGAAAAGTTGCACTTTTGGGAGATATACTACACAAAAGAAATGTCTCATTCAAAACACAAAACGGAACACAAAATGATGCAATATGAACACTTGGTGAACACACAATATTTGCACAATGTGAACAGTCTGATGCCACCACACAAAACTGTTGAGTCAGATCTTAGTCTTTCCAATATCCTCTGAATGAATGAAATCTGACAATCACAACTGGTGACTGGTCACAGAAAAAAAGACAAACCAATTTTCCTGTACTGTACTTGAATATCACAACCAATATTATTATGCTTCATCCGCCACTCCCCTTCCATCCCCTTCTTCCTAACTTCTCCCCCCCGACCCCCACCCCAAGTCATTTCATTTTTTTTCCCCACTATCATATAACAGTCTTTTCAAGTTAATGACAGACATAAATTCCGGCCATGCCTTGAAAAGCTGGAAAACGGTTCGAAACACTCCACCTGCTACATCACCTGTGAAGGAAACGAACACTACCTCCAACCTTAGCAAATTCTGACCAGTGGGTTGTGTCCATGGTCCTGGACAATAATTCAACCAGCAGAACAAGTGCACTCATTACAGACTGCTACAGTCTGACATTGTCAGTATGTAGGGAAATAAGGGATATGACCAAACCTGTATCTTTTCTCATGACGATGATGAATAAATACAGGTCACTGAATTACTGAAGTTATTCTAGGTTTTGTTTGGTTGGGGAAGAGGGGGGTGGGGTATTATCTTGCTAGTTATGATTCTAACGAAAACAAAAAATGAACAACAAAAAAAAAAACCCATCCTACAATGCAATGAAAAAATAATGTAACAAATCCCACTTCATAGTCTTTTTACCAAAAGCTTAGCCCAACAACAATACAACAAATTGAGAAGAATACTATCGACAGTAGTGATTATTGGCTGCTCAGCACACTAAAAAAAAAAAAAAAACAAACAAAAAAACACCCAAGATCAGACCGACACAGTTTTCATCCCATACAGTGGTTCTCTCACAGCTTTATAAACAAACCTGAGCATGTTAGACCTGTTTTAAGAGAACGGGGTAAAGCAGACAATGAAATAAATGACAACAACGCAAATGAGATGACATTTCCTCGGCTACTTGAAGCAATATAACAAAAAAGTCACAGACGGGAATGAATATATACACAAGGGAACAAGATCAACTCATTCCATAACATCTGAACAGATATAGTATACAACAATGCTGCCATCTTCACTTCTTTTCGGAAATACACTCTGACAACAGGTCATACAAGCTGCTGATAAATTAAAAAAGCACAAATTTTCATAAAGTGAATATGTACAAGATCTCCTGCGATATCAAAGTCCATGTACGTAACAAACAAAAGAAAAGCGCCGTCACTATTATTCTACTATCAGAAGCATCGAGTATGACACATGTGATGAAAATGTGGCATGTTGCATTTTGTCACACACTTGTTAAAAAATCTTCATAGATAATTGTGTTGCACACTTCTTCAAAATCTATATACACAGTGGTGAGAGTGTGGTGTGTTGCATTTTGCTGCACTCTTGTTTAAAACATAATGGTGAAAATATGGTGTGTTGTACACTTGTTTAATATCTTCATACACAGTCATGAGAAATGTTGAGCAATGCATTTTGTTGCACTCTTCATACATACTGGTGAGAAATGTGGCCTGTGGCATTTTATCGCACACTCTTCACAACAATGATGACAAGAGGAAAAAAGAGGTAGAAACAGAAAAGAGTGCATCCAAAAGCAAAACTCTCAGAGAGTTAAAAAAAAACAAACGAAACAAAAACATCTGGATGAAAATGAACTCTGTTTCAGATGGAAGATTAAGAAGGTGGGAAAAATTGATGGCAGGAAGGACATTGTTAACATTCTGCGCTGACACAAAAGATCCTTAGTTCTGTTCCTGGGGTAATCCGGAGTTCTGTTCCAGGGGCAATCCTGAGTTGTGTTCCTGGGGCAATCCATACACTCGAAATCGATAGAGGGCAGGTGTATTCCTCGTTTCCATAATTGCTTGTGACTCGCAGCTCAACAAACTGAAAAACTCCTGGGTCTTGCACCTGAAGAGGCAACAATGAAAAATGGCATGGTTCGAAATGAAACAAATAACAGTAGACATTTCTTTGAGCAAAATGATTGTGAAAATGAACTTAAAACAGCAGTGAACAGTTTTGGGAAAGCTGTATGTAAGCACATATGTGATACAAAACCCAATCATTATGAATGTATCAACCGTTCAGGCAATCTATGTACGACAAATGGATAGGAATTTTTCCAACTAGAATAGTTTTCTAGAAATACATTCCTTTTCTAAGTACTACCAAATCCCTACTCTGCATGGATATGCCCTTGTGAAGCAAGAAATCTCACCAATAAAAGAAAATATATAAAAAAATAAAGGACAGAAGTTCTCATCCAGACTCTGACTATATACCCTGATTCCTATCCACTTATGAAGTAAATTCACAGAATTTGTAAGCCAAATTTTTTTTTCAACAAATTACTTACACTCTCTTGTTTGTGGAATCAAACATTGGTTTTCAGAGCCCACACCAAATACACACACACACACACACACACACACACACACAAATCCTGAAACAAAAAAGGAAGTGAAACAACCGAATTCTTGAATCATTTCCATAGAAAGTAAATTGGCTTCCCCAATCAGAAAATGTCATCAATCATCAGTAAATACACACACTCACTCAACAGACTTGTAAACAACTTCCTGATATTAGGTTATGCAGGGTAAAAACACACACACACACACACAGGGTACATACACACACACACACACACACACACACACACACACACACACACACACACACACACACACATCCAGAGATTCGAGGACAGCTCACCTGCACATCGAAGTGCTGTAAAGGCGTTCCATCTGCATCATAGTGGTACCGACCCAGTATCTGCCCTTCTGTGTCACTTTCTGAGTTCAGTCCCTGAACAGTGGGAAGACACTGATATCAATGCCAAGCAACCAACAACTAAGGGATGGGTATGATAGTAGGAAATGTACACACAGGCACAACGAGTTGTGAATGTGCATTTGTATGTGGTAAGTGTAATTTTAGTCTCTGAGTGTTTATATTAGACAAGCAATGTTTCTGCTTACATTAAACCAAATGATTAATGTTCAAATAGTATTTACTCTGACACAAATTTCATATGCTGGTAGCAAAACAATACTGTAGTGCAGTCAATTCATCACAAAGCAAAATCAGTGACGTACATCAAAGGCAACAGATAAGACCAGTTTTCCAAACCCGACACTGTGACTATTAGTTTTAACTCCAGGGTCTGAACGCATTTTGTTGTTGTCAACAGATGCTGTTGTGTTAAAGGGGGTCTGAAGGGGGGCATAAAGCGATTTTCAGTACACATAGCATCTGAGCTGACAAGATTCCTCCCTTGCCAGCAGTGAAGAGCACTGACAGAATATTTGAAGCCAGGAATCCAGACAAGGTAAAAGATTTTCTACTGTGAACCTGCATCTGCAGGACAGCATTCACCACAAGATTCAGGAATTGACAGAGAAACTACAGCTCCTCCAAATCCAAATGAAGACTTGAGATGTTCAAGAGGAATATTACCCATACTGATTGGAGAACGGCTGCCATTTCAGAGGATCTCTGCATCCTCTTCCAGTACATGTAGCACTGAAAAAAGGCTAGACATTTTTACTGCTGCTTTTCAGGCAGCGTCTCAAGTCCCACCAGCTGATCAGCTTTTGTTGTTGCCAAAAACATTCCGACTCTTTCCAATACTCTCCAAAATACATGTTGAAAAATAAAAGGTCTTTCAAATAACTAACAGAATGGTGAAGTTTCTGGAAGCACTTTTGTTGTTGCCAAAAATGGACTGGTTCTTTCCAATATACTCCAAAATACATGTTGAAAAAGATCTTTCGAACAACTTACCAGAACTGTGAAATTTCTGGGAGCGCTTTTGTTGTTGCCAAAAATGGACTGGTTCTTTCCAATATGCTCCAAAATACATGTTGAAAAAGATCTTTCGAACAACTTACCAGAACTGTGAAATTTCTGGGAGCACTTTCGTTGTTGCCAAAAATGGACTGGTTCTTTCCAATATGCTAAAAAATACATGTTGAAAAAGATCTTTCAAACAACTTACCAGAACTGTGAATTTCTGGGAGCACTTTTGTTGTTGCCAAAAATGGACTGGTTCTTTCCAATATGCTCCAAAATGAACACGTTGGCGTCACTGGAATGGCGAGCTGAACCACCAAGGAGCCTTCATGGCCTTCAAACGGCCAGCAGTTGCCAGGCAACACCTCGGGCTGAAAGCAATGGCCAACAAATCATTATCAATAAGTAAAACTAAAAAAAAAAAAAAAAAAAAAAAACCCACATAAGGATATGTGCTCTGTAACACATGTGATGTTTACCTGAGAGGAAGAAATTAAAACCTGAGAGGAAGAAATTAAAGGAGTAGATCTTTTCTTCTCATTTTTTTTTGTGGAGACAACAGATCTACTTCTTCGGTAAAATCTAAAAGCACCAGTACTGTGTACCACCAGGCTTAAGTGAGCCTCTTGTGTGGCCACACCGTTTCTTCCACGTCTAACCCCTCTCTTTCACCTTGTCCTATTGACCACCTAACATTAAGCAGTTTGGCTGGTCACTGATGCATTGGTACGAACACAGTACAACGGGGTACGGAACACAGTACAGCAGGTGCGAAACACAGTACAGCTGGTATGAAACACAGTACAGTGGGTACGAAACACAGTAGAGCTGGTACAAAACACAGTACAGCTGGGCGTGGTAAGCACCATGCTGTTTTTCCCCCACACCCCGACTATCCTGTGTCCATATCAGCCATCCTCCTCCTCTTCCACACCACTTGCAGCCTCACTCTACGGAGGCGAGTGAGCTGAAGGCTGTCTGGGGGGTGTTCTGTTTATTCCCCAACTGAGACTACTGCTTTTATGTCCCACATCAGTCTTCTCAGACGCTGGAAATTTCAATGAAGATAGTAGCATACTGCAATCATGTTTGACAATAAAAAAGAAAATCAGGCATTTCTGGTCTTCTCATCAGATGTTTTAATGGTCAATCTGCAGAGAGCAGTCAGTGTTAGTCTACCGACAATCCTGCTATCAAGCCTTCAGAATCATCTCCCATTTTTCTTCCCCGAAGACGGAGTATGGCTGCCTTAATGGCCAGATAAAAAATTGTCATACACACAAAACTCCACTACCTGTCTATGCAGGGAGTGTCCGCAGGAGTATCAGTCTAGGTACGCAGAAAGAAAGAAAACGAAATTTCCGATTTTTCAGCCCATCATGGCATTGTGAGCAATCCCTCTGACTTCCATGTTTGTTCCATCGCCTGGGTAAACCACTTACGGCGCTGTCTTCAGTGATTTCTTTCTCAGTTTCTGAGCAAGTTTGGTGACACTGTGACTGACTTTTCCTTCTGTGGTCCTAACGGACAGAGACTGACTGACCTGCTTTTACACTTCCCCTTGTCTGCCACCTCGGTGCATCAATTACTGTGTCTGGCCATGTTTGACTTGTACAAAATATCTCCACAGTTGTGACTGAAATTTCTGTTTTCCTCTCGCTTCACATGACAGATGTGAAATAAACCTGGCTTCATCCAGACATCATGGACACAAACAAAAAAGAACTTCAACTGGTGATCTTGTTGAACACAGTTTGTTCAATCTAGGCAAGGAAACGTGTTTGTAAAATATAAGAGACGAAAAAAAAATGTTGATCTTTTGTGAAAGACTGCATGACAGTGTACTCTAATTTGTAATACTTCCCCCTCTTCCTTTTGCAGTGTTCACTTTCATTCTGCCGTCACTATACTTTCCCTTCACTTTTTTCCTACTTAACTTACTCTGTGCTACATTGACTGACGATGAGTTCAAACAGTGCACAGACCTTTCATGAATGTTAGAGGTGGATACATTATGCCAATCATTAACACTCACCTGAATGACAGTTCTGGGGCCATTGACCGTGTAGTACAGAGGGATTCCCCATAGCTTCACAGTGGCTGCCCGTTTGGTGTATGTCTTAGAACACCGTATGTTCACCACACTTCCACCTGCACATACACGACACAAGCTGCTGACTATGCACACACAAAGGATTCTGTACTGAAAGATCTTCGGAAGTCCTTACACAAAACAGTTCTAATCAGGATATAATCTTATAATACAGAACAAAAGTAAATGGTTCCGGAAAAATGCCTTGAAAGGGTAGGATCCATAACTCAGAAAACATTTATTGGGATGTCTGAGTAGATCTGAGACCTATTTAAAAGGAGTGCTAAACATCTGTGCTGCTGAAATTGAATTTTTAATTTTCAGGTACGAACAAAAAACCCTCTTTTCTTCAAATGAAATTTCACATTGCCTGTCAGTGTGAGGATAGCGACTATAACATTAATAACAATAGTAGTTTATTTATTGGTGAACATAACATCATCGATGAATTATGTATACAACTTTTAAAAAAAAGTAAAAAGTAAATAATAAATAACAACAGAGATAAACATTAAAGACAATTTTCATTTCATTCAAATTTCATTAGGCTGAATTCACTTCTATTATTTCATTAACTCAAAACACTTACAAAGATATTATCAGAGTTGCCTCTGTGTGTGTGTGTGTGTGTGTGTGTGTGTGTGGGTGTGTGTGTGTGTGTGTGCGTGTTTGAATGTGAATGTGTGTATACATGCATGTATACATGTATGCGCATGCCTTACCTGCACATATTAAACTTACGTGGTCAATATGTGTACATGAGTCTGCATACATGCATATAAGCGCATGCCTGTGTGTACATACATGTGTGTATTTGTACTCTTGTACGCCCAATTTACTCAGCAATTTGTATATCCACAACTAGGATCAGACTGGGGAAAGTTGATAGGAAAGTATTAAAACTGGCTGGGATCCTGAAGCTGAGCCTGATTTACAAATCATTGTGGGGACACATGAACAATTGCGGAAACAAATTCTCAAGCTTGATGCAGTGTGTACACAATGTAAGTGTGTTTGTGTCAGAGAAAACAAAGAGCTGCCAACCTCTGATGAGACTTGAGAGGAATGTCTTTAAAAACTGAGGAATTTCGGACAGTTGAGAAAAATACATATGCAATCTCACAAAAAACCAAAGAACGAAATTATACACACTACATTTTCTTTCCTTTCATGAAGTGCTTTCATGGAATCACTGTCTCAGCCAATACACTGATGCTGTTTTACATGTTTCAAGCACACTGTCACTAAACTTCATCTTATGACTTGGGTTATTTTTGCACTACAGAATCATCTGTGTGCCCCTGCAGTGTCTTGACCCAAGGAGGGAGGAAAACCTGTAGGTTCTTCCTGACAAGGATGAACACTTTCAGAGGCCAAATTGCTAACTGGGATCAGCAGCACTCCCATTATGACAGCAGCAAAGCAGCCTCAATCTGCACTTCTGTTCTCATTTCTATTACTTCTTTTATGCCATAGGTTTCAGCGGTCCAGCAGGTTGTTTTTAACATGATGGCGGCAGAAGAAGCTGAACCCGAAGTAAGTTTTCCAAACAGCTCTTGGCTATACGAACAGCAGATGTGCAAACAAACTTTTTTTTTTCACAAGCAGAATATCTTAACGTCAAGCAGAATAGCGTGCATTCAAGTATAATAATTCTGCCGAAAGCAGGATAGTTGGCAGCTCTGAAATTGAAGCATGTGTTAATGAGACCTCTTACCATTTGATTCCAAGGCATAGTCGGGAAGGCCTGTCTTATCTGCACCGTATTTCAACAGAGCAGCATCGATCAACCCCTGGATCTCCTGATAAACATAGAAACATGCCCATAAACACTCATGTGTACACAGATGAGAATATAGTTTGATTCAATACACACACAAAAATGAACATGACAAATTTTGATAAGACAAATGGTTTGATTGGTCCAAACTGCATCCACATGCTACAGGAACTTGACTGGCCAGTTAACTCATTAACCCCCACCCCTCTTCTCCCCGCCTCCCCTCCACTAAATCTCAATTCCTTCAATTCAAGCAGACTGATATTCTAATGTGCTCAGACATGAAGACATGCATATGAGCTTTAAATGTGAGGGTGCATTTGCATGCGTGTGTGCATACATGCAAATGTGCAGGCGCACATTTACGTATGTGTGTGTGTGTGTGTGTGTGTGTGTGTGTGGTGTGTGTGTGTGTGTGGATGCATGTGTGTGTGTGTGTGTGCATGCGTGTGCATGTGTACAAGCGTATGTGCTCGTATGCGTACATGTGAGCGTGTGCATATGGATATGTGCAAATGCTAGCATTTGTTGTGAGTGTATGATGTGTGTATATGTCTGTGTAAGTATATTATTTCCATGTGTGCTTTTTTTTAAAAAATCTTTTTTTTTTCCCAAGACAAACGATTGTATATGAAGGCTATAAATTAAAGCCTTTTTTTTTTTTTTTTTAGTGCACAGACAAACACTGAATTTTTCAAATACACTGGAGTAGTACCATTACAAAAAAAAAATTTTTGTTTCTAATAAAAATTGGCTACTGCTAATACACTGTTAAAACAACAACAGCAAATGCAAATTACTT
>JADBJO010004836.1:80000-105000 GCA_016801955.1 Conus betulinus
TTATCAATTACAACATATCTAGGAACATTTTCAGATACAAATGTGCATAACCTTTCAATTATCAACAGCAATATCCTTAACGTATTCTCAAGACAGAAATAAACATTGTTATCTAAATCATACAATCAGCATATATTCTGGATAAATTTTCAAGATGTAGATAACCATATCGTATATCATCGCAGACATATTTTCAACATGTTCAAGTCTGCTGTTTCATAAAGCTCAAGTAGTTCTTGATTAATCACATCAACAACTACCCACCTACACAAGAACATTCATAAAATCTAATATTTGAAGCATGTACATCAAATATAAATGTTCACAAAATTCACTAGTTCTGCAAATTCATCAGGTATATGTGTACGACAGTACCTTACAAAAACTCATATTTCAGCGGGTACACACAAAAAGCACAGCATTCACAAAATACATCATTTTCATCGAGCAGTTAGTTTCCGAGAGTTTATCAGATCTATCGCTTTGTGTTTCAGCAATGTTCATGTACACATCACAATACTGGTGTGACACTTAATTCACACACTTACCTCATCAATTCTGCCCTCAATCTTGCCAGGTCCTCTTCACCAAGCTACACACACAAACACACAACACAACAATAATTACAACAAGTACATTCAGTATGGTAACAATTCACACCTTGCTTAAAAAAAGAAAGAAAACCATACTTTTCAAAGGAAGATCCTTTTCATCAAACATGAATTATAAACAATACGAAATCAGCCATCTCTCATGTTTTTTCCCCCCAACATTTTTCAAGCCTTTTTTCAACACTTACAGTCACCTGCAGCAAATCTACAATAAATGTTTAACCTGTTTTTCTATAAATTGTGGTGTTTTGTGCCCACATTTTTCGGTGTATCAGATTTGTTGAAGCATGTCAGATTAATTTTCAATGGGGTTAAAAACATGAAGATAACCAGCCGCCGTGGTGAAGTGGTTAGCGTCGCGGGACTCCCAGCTGGGAGGTCGTGGGTTTGAATCCCATCAGAAGTCATGTGGGTTTTTCTGCCCCGACCAGCTCCTACCTAGAGTTGAGTTGCTGCGGACTCAGTTGGAAAGACTGGGACGACACAGTTGAGTTTCATCCACTTAATGGATGTGTTTCTGAGAGTGTTGCTCAAATTTCCTGACCAACACTGCAAGTGCCTGTATCTCTCGGGCCTGGTTGACGCCGGGATATATTATGAAAGAAAGCGTAGAGTACAGCCCTGTCATGTAGTCTCAGACCGAAGTGGAAATCCGTAGCATCATCTTAATCATCCTCATTCTCATCGATCAGCATAAAAAAAAATGTCTCAAATTCTGTGGCTCTTCATGCCCTGCTCTCATGGTGACCTCAATTTCGATGTCCTCTCCACATCTGTGGCCTTGGTTTTGGTTCCGTCGGGGTCACCGGTATCGGCGAGTCCATGGGGGCTGTTGCTGGACGGAGGTGGTGGGCCCTCCGGAGGGAGAGCTCACTCACGCCGGCTCCACGACTAAGCAATTATTGTCGTCATTAGGGGGCTTAGTAGGTGGTGTCCTGCGTATGTTAGATCAGAACAGGCGCCACTGAACACCACCGAAGTGACTCGGCAGCAGTGCAGTGTCTCCTCCGGTGGGTTGCCTCTTGACGACTTGACATTGACTGCTCCCTGTGGATTGCCGGTGCCGGGGCTGCGGCAGGACCGACCAGGCTGTGGCTGTGGACGGGGTGTCTGAATGAGCGGCGTGGGTGCACTGCCTCGGAGGTGGCGCAGAGGTTGGGACAGAAAAAAAAAAAGAAAAAAAAAAACAAAAAAAAACATGAAGATACTCTTGACCAATGTCTTTTGATGTCATACATGTAAGAAGATTCATCTCAATTTTCAGCTTATTACCACTGCATGCTAGCCAACCACACATGGCCTTTTGGGGATGAATTTCAGTTAACAGCAAAATTGTGAAGGTAGCTTCAGTTGTTTGCCTATATCCCTCCTATTCTTCTCACATTCAAGGTATGACTCATTCAAAGTATGACACATTCAAAGTACGACACAAAACTCTAACTATTCCAGCCTACCATAGGAATGGCCTTGAGGTCAGCCAGCTCTTTTTCCACGGCCTCCAGGCGTGCTTTCAAAGCAATCTGCAACAAATTCCCCCATACAGTCATATCTGCTGTAACACTATGAAACACATCGTAATTGCTATTTTCAATGATCTACAGATGCTAGCCACAACAGCACACCCATTCAGTTCTACACCATTTCAAAACTGCACCAGCCACTGTAACACAGACGTCAGTGTCATGCACTTCAGAAGTCATGCGGTCAAGAGTAAGAGATGGAATGATGGTCACTTGGCCAATCAATAACGGGCATCAGTGGACGGTATGAAGTAGGTGTTCTCCATGAAAAGCTGAATCAGGTGACACTGAACAGTGCAGGTGATGCAGCAGTGGTGCAGACTCTGCACGGTGGGTGCCTCAAGGCAGACACTCATACCATGCCCTGCCTACTTAAACTCTAGGACTGCAACAGGTCACACTAGAATACATCTGTGATTCACGCGTGCACAGATGCATTCCAGTTGTTGATAAGTACACCATTCTATCATTTCCCTGATAGACACACCATTCCCCATTTCTTTGATATACACATTTTCCATTTCTGCAATCAACACTCAATTTCCCCCATTTATTTGATTCACATGTTATTCACCCATTTCTTTTCGTCATAACATACTCCTTTTTTTTTTTTCAAATTTTTATACCTTTCCCCATTCACCGATTTATACACCATCACCCAACTTCTTTGACTTACACACCATTCTGCCATATCTTAGACCTAAAAACCATTTCCTCATTTCTGGGACTGACAAGTCATTCCATTTCTTTGATATATATACCATTTAATTCATACGCAATTACTTCATTTCATTCAAGCACCATTCCCCATGTCACAGATTTACACACCATTCCGTTTATTTCCATTGTATACCATTCCCCTATTTCTTTCATTTCCACACCATTACCCCCCAATATCTTTGATTAGCACACAGTTCCCAGTTCCCACAGTTTATACATTATTCTTCTGGTTTATTAATGTCTATACCCTTTCTCAATTCCTTCTATTAAAACACATTCTCCCACTTTTTTGATTTATACACAATTCCCATTTCTTTGATCTATTAACCATCCCAAGACTTATGAATCATATGCACACCTCCATTTCTTTCATTAATACACCTGTATCTTTTTTTTTATTCATACACCATTCCCTTACCTCTTTGACTATATTCCTGATTCAGCAGACCATTGATAGGATGTTATGAGTAACAAATGTTTAATGCACACATGAATTAAAGATGGGAATATCAGGTTCAGGAAAATAGAGATCTGGCTTGTGTAAGAAAATCTGATAATGTATACAAAGGACCTTGGGTAACAGAAATAACCGAAAGAACCAGAAAAATAAATGGAGAATGTTCTTCAAGTGAAAAGTTTCCTAATGAGAAAGATGAGAATTAACTACCTGGGTTCTGTCGAGTAGACCCACAAAGTGTTTTTCCATCGTTTCCCAACGCTCTTTGGACTCCTCTTGAATCGTTCCAAGGTTTCCCTGCACATCAGAGCAGCCATCAATTACTTCGAAGCAGGCCTCAAAGTCTGTTCATTGGTATCAATGGTGATCTGTCTGCCTTGAAGTGTGACAGGACCAGCTCTGACTGTGGAGCGTGACCTGGGAGTGGCAGAACCTGCAGCAGAAGTAGCTGTTACCAGAAGTCAGTTCTTCGTGAGACTCTCTCTTTTTGCATCCGGCTTTTCTTCCCTCACTTTACCTCACGACACCCTCTTCTTCCCTCAGACTGACCTGAAACTCGTCTCTAAATACCACATGGACATTACTGTCTCCTCTCCTTGCTGACAGCACTCTTTACTGTAGATATTGCACTGCAAATACATCAAGAAGCCCAGCAGATTTCGTGACATGTTCAGAAGGAACAAAACACTCCTGGATGACATAGTCAGGAACGCAGATTCTGGAGCAAACTTTATTCACCTATACATTCAGGAGTAAGACACTCCTGACAGACACAGTTAGAAGTACACATCTTGGACCAAAGTATGTTCACCTCCTAGATAGAATCACTGGGATGGTATCCCTTGAGCAGCATCAAAGGGACAGCACACAGCAGATAATCATGTCACAAACACAAAGAACCTTTCTGAATTTCTGACACTAGTGTTGTGACAAACACAAAGAATCTTTCATGAAACAGTGTTTTCATAAAACATTCAGTTATAGATGAAATTCTTTCCAGCTATCAGCAACATCTCAGCCTGCTGAAATAAACTGATCCACCTATATCTTCCTGTCACAGGTCACCCTACTTCCTATCTCCATACTGGTTAATTCTGGAAAGTTGAATGTAACCCTTTGAATATGACATGCCGGTTTATCAGCCAGGCTAAAATGTACCTTTGAATACGACAGGGAGCGATACCGGCTGGCTCCCATCCTTTCCCCCAGTCCTGCCGGCCGGTTTTTTTGGCGGTAGCGGGACCTCATGAGGGTTGTTTATAAACATGTCTACCGCCAGTAATTACTTCTATCATTACTGCCGGACATGTTTGGATGAAGCTAGTGCTGGCTTCCCCTTCCCATGGAGAAGTTTCTGAGTTTCCTGGTTTTATATTGTATAAGCGTAGGTGGTAGTTTTGTTTGTCTCACTTTTTTTTTACATGTGACACTCTAAACGTCACGTTTGTCATCGTCTGTCTGTCACAGCATGGATTCAAGTTCAATCCTTGACTCTCATGAAAATCTGTGTTCAATTTCTTCATGTAACAGTATGTAATAATGAATATTTTTTTAAGATGTGAGAAAAATCAAAGTTGGGTTGAAATAAGTTCCTCTTTTATACTGAAATTTCACCCCGAAACCCAGGAATGAAAGGAACAGTACTGTAGTGAGAACCCAGGAACCAAGGGAAGTAATGACAACCTATATTCAGTACTAAAGAGTTAAGGCACAGCATTTCAAGCCGCAGCTTCAGTCAAGAAAAATTTCCATAAGCTCCAAGACAACCAAAAAAAAAAAATCGACTTGTATGAAGTGTGACTGACACTAAGTGACAGCAACAGAGCTAAGAACATTTGATATCACAGCAGACGACTAAGACACAAGAGTAGAGTTTGCAAATGTGACTGAAATTGAATCACGCTAGGGTGACAATGGTTTAAATGACCCACATATGACAAGTCAACATCCATGTCCCTAAACCTTTGGAGTAAAGAAGAGAGAGTACACTGCTCAGTCATAAACGTCAGCAACACACAATACACATACACCTCAAAAACTACACCCACAACTATGTTCAGACAAAATTTGGTGTGGTCTGGATCGCATGTTTTGGCATTATCTTATTCAAAACAAAACAAAAAAACAGTAATCCAGTTTGTCTAGCACTCTAGAAAATTAATCTGGTAGTTCAGCACACTTTACCTAAAAGTTATAAGTGGAAGGTGAAGGAATGAACACAGGTGTCAAAATACAAAATGCTAAAATGCAAGTAGAAATCATACAAAGAAAAGTCTGCTTCATATTACATTCCTCTCCACAATAACAGAAAGCGACTGCATCAAAGGCAGTGATGGCCACTTTTACCTTTAAGATATTGTGCTTTACTTACGCTATATTCTCTACTAACCCTTTCCACTATTTCACGTCCACAATTTCTATGGATTGCTTGATGGATGACCTAGCCTTGCTTATACTGATTGCATTCATTATTATGGTAACAATAATAAATATTGTCACGTAACAGATGAAGACCTGCAGGGAGCCACACTTTAAGGAAAGAATTTAAAGTCAGTATTTGCAAAGTTCAGATGCCTCAGTGACACAGTTCACTGACCTGTACTTTTTATGACTTGTCCATACATGAGTCCAGTAAGCAGAGAAATGTCACAGGAGAAAAACTTTACACCACCTAAAATCTGCATATTTACCAAGTGACCTAACTCTGACCTAACAGTGAACCCAATGAATTTTGGTGCCCATCCCGATCAAAGGGCAGATACAGGATGCACTGGACTTTGGCATAGGGCTCTGCAGAATGCTACTCTACTTATCATGTGTGTTTCTTGGTAATATAGTACATACTATTTTTTTCTTAAGTACTTTATGAAGTAAACCAAAATGTGTGTTGGTATGTAGTTTCTGCAATATGCATAATAATCTCTTGGGATGAACATACAGTATGGCTGCACTGCATGGTTCCTTATATCACCAAGTTGGGGATTTTTTTTGTTTGCTGAATGGTTGTTTAGTTGTTTTAAGCGGATTTTTCGTTCAATTTCAGAAAGTTCAAAACTTAACTGCATTACGCATTACCAAGCTTTCACAGCTATAAAGGGAAACTTCAGAAATCACTTTCATATCTTCTTGTTAATCAGCTAAAAGAACGCAAACATTTTCATGAGGAATTTGAACAAATCTACCTTTTCCACCAGTATCATAAGTTCCGCCAGCTGTGTTCCCATGGCATCCAATCGTTGTCTGGCTTCCTGAAAACAAAGGTTTCCCAAATCAGTAAAGGAGTAAGGCATCCGTCATGGGTGTATTAGATTTACAAGCTAACAGAACTGCATTGATGTACATTTAATGTAATTATAAACAGCTGCGTATCATCTACATTACCACTCCCCCCCCCATCCATCCCCCTACCACCCTTCACACCCAATTTGCCCCAACCCCCTGCCCCTTCCCGCTCACCCTTCCCCATCTCCTTAGCCCCTTCCATAAAATTACCTTCTGACCATCCATCTCATTACCCATCCCTCCCACACACACACACACACACACATACACACACACACAGAAACACACACATATTTACAAGCAAATTCCGCTTAGTAAATTATCAGCCTTATCAAGCTGCGAAAATTTTTCATGCACGCAATATCATTTTGATCCTAAGATCATAGTCAGCAAACAGCCAACCTACCACTCAAACATTGTATGCAGGTGACATTTTGTTACATAAAAGAATGTCAGGGACAAAGACATGAAACAGAAACTCAGCGTTCTATGCAGATCAAACATGACCTACTTCAGCCGAGCAAAGTACAATGAGATGTAAATCAGGATTCTATGCAAATGAAACATGACCTATTTCAGCCAGAACAAATTACAATCAAATGTAATTCAGGATTCTATGCAGATGACAAAGGAACTATTTCAGCCTGAACAAATTACTAGGAACAAAAAATCACCACCATCTTTTTTTTTTTTTTTTTTTTTTTTTTGTTGCTGTCCCCAACTTCTGCGCCACCTCAGAGGCAGTGCACCCACGCCACTCATTCCGACACCCTTTCACAGCCACAGCCCGGCCCCCCGCCGCAGCCCCGGCACCGGCAATCCACAGGGAGCAGTCAATGTCAAGTCGTCAGAGGCAACCCACCGGAGGAGACACTGCACTGCTGCCGAGTCACTTCAGTGGTGTTCAGTGGCGCCTGTTCTGATCTAACATACGCAGGACACCACACTACTAAGCCCCCTAATGACGACAATAATTGCTTAGTCGCGGAGCCGGCGCGAGTGAGCTCTCCCTCCGGAGGGTACCACCACGTCCGTCCAACGACAGCCCCCATGGACTCGCCGATACCGGTGACCCCAACGGAACCAAACCAAGGCCACAGACGTGGAGAGGACATCGTAATTGAGGTCACCATGAGAGCAGGGCATGAAGGGCCACAGAACCTGAGACATTTTTTTTTAATGCTGTACGATGAGAATGAGGATGATGAAAGATGATGCTACGGATTTCCATTTCGGTCTGAGACTACATGACAGGGCTGTACTCTACGCTTCCTTTCATAATATATCCCAGCGTCAACCAGGCCCGAGAGATACAGGCACCTGCAGTGTGTTGTCAGGAAATTTGAGCAACACTCTCAGAAACGCATCCATTAAGTGGATGAAACTCGACTGTGTGGTCCCAGTCTTCCCGACTGAGTCCGCAGCAAACTCAACTCTGGGTAGGAGCAGGTCGGGGCAAAAAAACCCACATGCCTCTGATGGGATTCGAACCCACGACCTCCCAGCCGGGAGTCCGCGACGCTAAACCACTTCGCCACGGCGGCTGGTATCTTTTTTTTTTTTTTTTTTAATGAGAGGTATTTCCATAACCTTCCTTTCAAGACCGATTGCCATTATCCTGTGGTCGAACATGTTTTCTCCCTCTCTCTTTCTCTCTCCCTTGGTGTTCCTGTTCATTTTCTTTCTTTCCTGCAAGTTAGAAAGTCTAAAGCACACGAAGTAACCAGAAATGACCTGATCATGGCTCCCTTCCTTGGCAGCTCCCAGAAGGCTGTGTCGCAATAACTCAATCTGAAAATTGAGCATGCCTCGTACCAGCTCCTCAATCTCCGATTGGTTCAGCCACTCCTTGTTCATGATGACCGGCTTCATCTCGTTGTAGAGGTTCAGGATATTCACATTGTCTTCCTGCCATGTTCATGTTTTCAGTGTTATAATTACACAGTGATGATATGTTAACAGTAATATGGTGCACAATTTTGTCCGGTAAGTTCTGCTGATCTGGTTCTCATGTCATTTGATGTCATCGGACTTGCACAAGCCTCCACATTTAAATATCCTGTGTGTGTGTGTGTGTGTGTGTGTGTGTGTGTGTGTGTGTGTGTGTGTGTGTGTGTGTGTGTGTGTGTGTGTGTGTGTGTGTGTAAAACATAACTGTAAGAGCTGTTGCATGCAGGCGAGTGAATACATTTCTTCCCTGGGTAAAATCATACAAAACAGACAGACATTAGACTACGAGGTGCAAAATTATATACACCCAAGTGCATGCATACATTAACAAGAGTGAGCAAGAGCACATTTTCAGGTAACAGAAACAAACAACACCAAAACAGCTTTAGTGCTAATTAGTAGCACTGTATACAATATCAATTTAAAAATGGCAAGTATACAAAGGAAATGAAAATCTAGATATTTATAGAACTGATGGCAGACAGGGGGGGGGGGGGGGGGGGGGGGGTGCAGAGGGGGAGAAGAATCAACAACAGAAAGTACAGTAAAATCTACAGGCATACAGCTGAAGACCACAGACATTTACAATGGTTTCAGTGTAAATGTCTGCAATTTTCGGCTGTTGGTTTTACTTCATCTCATTCCAGTCTTTCCCATTATGACTCCCTCCCATCCTATGTAACCTGAATGGAAGTGACTGACCTGCTTCCCTGCATTGCAACCATCTCCCTGACCCAACTTACAGCCGATCACTCTTCGTCTAAACAAATAGCTGAAACATCATGACACTCAGTCCAGTGACTTAAGATCAATCTGTGAAGTATAAACACCACTAAGAATTCCCCTGTGCCACTTCCATCCCTTCCATGAAGAAAACTACTGCACAAAATGTCATGATTTCGAAACAGGCACCGACGTCTGAAGAGTGAATCAAAGAAATCGAAGGAAGCACTAGGCATGAAACTGTCATTTCAATCACTAAATCAAGGACAGAAATTCGAAATAGTATTGACAGTGACAACCACCCCGACAGGTCAGTGGAAAGAAGTGGGAACAGCGAAGTTGCCACAGATTCGAAAAGACACAAACAGACATAAACAAAATGGTCTGTGAGTAATTTTGTGACACTCTCCTTTCGTGTCGAGGCTCACAACTTACACTCCACCAGCCATTCTGTCCATGATGAGATGAAGACAAAATGAATGAGACTTTGAAGACAAAGAATGTTCTTCTAAACAGGAACTTTGCCAGAAGTTTACAGGCCATGCACAAAAATGTTCTTGAACTGTTGCAACAACTCGATTTACTTTATACTGAAGAATTTTATGCTAAACATGTACAGCATGCCTAATTAAAATATTGTAATAGTTTGATTTACTGTGTGGATGCCTTTTGATGGTTGGTTACACAAACTGTGCTGTGTAGTAATCCTCCCTTTCAAGATCTCATTTTAGTTGAGTTATCACAGTTGTAAGGTGAGGTTCTACTGTACCTTGGTTTTGCTATAGAATGCTGCAATCTGCTCTTCCATGGCAGCCAGACGAACTCTGATGTCTTCCTGTCCCATTTTCCATGTTTCCTGCCACATTGCAAACAATATTGATGAGTGTATATGCTATATGGGCTAAGGATCACTTTATGCTCTAAGAAAATCACTTCCACTCAACAAACAAAACCATGACTCATCACACCTCGAGTACAAGCTGCATCTACTTAACTTACATCCACTATAGACAGTTACAAGTATTCTCAAACTGGGGCACTATTCTAACTTAGTTTACTTTGCACATTTGCTTTTTTTCTACAGTTTACCTGTTTCATTCCACACAACTCACTGTCAACATATATCCTACTCATTCAGTGTTTTTCCATCAGCAGTCTGAGCAATAAAAAGATCATATTGACCCACTCCTCCTCCTCTCTCTCTTTTTCTCACAAAGCTTTACCAAAAAAGAATGCCTCTCTCTCATGAAGCCTCATCAAAAGGAAGAAAAAAAATGTACTGAAACACTTTTCTGAAAAAAACAAATTGGAACAAAGTTTCTTCTTTTCCTCTCTGACTCTAACCTTCTTTTAAAAAAATGTTTACAAATAAACTTATCCAAAACAAATTCCCCAGTAATCACACACTCCCCATTCAGTCCTTCAGGCAAATCCATTCCCTAGCAAAACCTCACATGACAAAGCTGGTGCCAGCAGATCAACCTACCTGGTGGGAGTTGCCTTCCTTGGCGATGGTCGTCATGCTCAGCTGCAACAACTTCATCTGGGGGTCCAGCATGCCTTGCACCAGGTCCTCAATTTCCCATTTTGTAAGCCATTCGCGTCTCCCACCTGTCATCTCAGCAGGTATCACGGTTCTTACAGAGTCAAACAGGTATGTGCGTACCCTGGAAATCTGTTAACAGCCATAATCACACCCAGCTGAAAAATGTCAAGTTGCACCAACAAACTGAACACTGTTTGGTAAGAAATTTCTTTAAATTGCACATGCCTTGTTTATCATTATTTTTCTTTTCAACATTTCTTGATCAGATTTTTTTTTTTAATGAATTTACATAAATGGCAGACAAGTAGACACTGTTTATACCTAGGTGGACATAAACTATTCCAAAAATTTAATAGAATGAATTAAAAATAACAATCAATACCCCCCCCCCCCACCCCACAAAAAACAAAAAAACAAAAACTGAAAACATAGCAAACAAAACAAAACATACATACACAATATTTTTCCTCGGAACAATATTCTTCACCTACTATTTCATCTCATAGATCAAAGAACTATTTTCATTGTCATTATTTATTTCATCGTATCATATTTCAATGAAGCTGCTGACCGCTGCCTATGAGTATACCAATCACCCTGGCAATGGATAGGGCAAACAGGTCACATATCTAGTTATCACCTGTCTGACCTGTCCTCTTTCACATAAGACAGTGTTACTCAATTGAAGCAAGACACCTAACTGCTAGCAAAGCACAGTAATCCTTAAAATCTGTACACACCGTTTTGCTTTACATAAGTTCAGCAGTCCAGCCAATAGAAAGAAAATAAATCAAGTGCTTGTACGCAAATGAACATTCTGCACCCTCTCGCAATATCAATGTTTGTTCTGAGAACCTTTCTTTCACAACATGGCAATTACAAAAAAAAAAAAAAAAATTAAAAAAAAAAACAAAAGTCAAAATACACTCTCTTACGACAGGTCAAACATTCCAAACAGATTTCAAGGGAACACATATTCAGAAAATTGTACAGCTCAAGCACTAAGCACCTTACTGACAGTGGTCACTACAGTCATGGCTAGAAAAGCGATAAAACATCAAAACCAACAACAATAAGAAAATCACACCCACACACACCATTACAGGAGATAATACTACAGGTAAAAATTGATAATGTTAGCTGTTTCAATGTGATGATCACCAGAAACCAAACCTCAGCAAAATGTAGTGACAAACAGACCAAAACAGGTAAGCGTACCTGGTGGAAGGCAGAGCCTTTCAAGTCTGACTTGTACAGGTAGTAACCTGAAACATTCATATATAAGATGAGAGAGAATATGTCTCTCCAACATACACCATAAATAATATTCCATATACACAATCGCTCTCTCTTCCTCACACCTGCATGCACACACACACACACACACACACACACACACACACACACACACACACACACACACACACAAGTATATACACACGCACACACACTCTATGTAACCAAGACAAACTATATTCGACTCGCCTGACTCATCACATGACAGCAAGTTCATATTTTCCTCAATTTTCTTTACAGTATTTTAAGAAGGTATCCTATACACTACTGTGATCACCTTCCCCAACCCCTTCCCCTTGACCCCGTCCCTTCAGGTAAGATGAAGACAGTGAATCAGGCATAAACAGGTGACAGCAAAGAGATGTGGGTTAACCATAAGAGTCAGTGGATCACTTTGTAAAACATGAAACACACCACACACCTCCACCACACAGCAATGGTAGCAGCAAAAACAGGGGGAGGCAGAGACAGCAGCAATTCCTTGTAACCCTGCAGGCAAAAAACAAAAACAACAATATATCAACACTTTTTGTTGTTTAGTCGTTTTCTCAAATATGCATACCAACATTTCCGCTCATTGAAAAAAAAAAAAGATTCCTTCCAGATATCAACACACACACACACACACACACACACACACACACACACACACACTCTCTCTCTCTCTCTCTCTCTCTCTTTTCAACACCACCCAACACCGGTTTAAATTTGATAAATTATGCAATCAAATATTCCCAGAGGTCAGAAGTCAAGGAAAACAAAAATGCTGATTTACTTCCTCTGGAGCAGATCTCCCTTCGTTGTTAAAAGAAATGTGTAATGGTGACAGATGAAACTGTTCTTAAAAAAAAAAAAAAAAAAAGAAAGTAAAAAATAAGAGTCTAACAATCAGAAACATTTGTCTACACTGGACAAGCATCAACTCATACAGCACAGTACAACACAGCACAGCATGGCACTAATAATAATGTAATCATCTCAAAATGAGAGACACGCAGTGGCAAAATATTTCTTTCACATGATAAAAGACACACAAATAGAAAGATAAAATCTGACGTGTTACTATGCATGACGACCACTGATCATTGAAAAGCATGCCTTTAAACATACATAAATGCTCACAAAGACAAATAATGTGGGGGGTGGGGGGGGAGAAATTACTTAACATAAACAATGACCTATTCTAATATGTGTACCAATAGATTAATGTTAGCATGCCTACATGCACACACCTCTTCAATTCAAAATTTGGGAACCAGAGGAAGAAAAGGGGGTGGGGGCGGGGTGGAGAGGGGTGTGGATTTGGCTTTTGACTGAATACATTTTTAACCCATACTGCCTCTGATGATGAATGCAGGGTTTTAAAACATTGATTTTCCACAATATGTAACTGATGAAATTCACAAAATATCATCTGAGCATCATTCTGCAATAAGTAATCATCTCTAATCGAAAAGGGACTCCATGCCCCACATTAATACATAACACATCATAATTTCTGGATTTCAATTCAAAGTTCAGGAATTCTTCTAAAAACAAGGAAATTCAAGTCGGGACAGCTGGCAGGTATGCAACATACCTTACTAACACACAGCACAATACAGCACACCACAAAAGAAAGCCGTGGAATATACACCCCAGCGCAATACAGTACAGCCGTCCCACACAAGACAGTATAGCACAGAACAGCACATCAACAGCAGTAAAACCCAACATCTTAGGCAGAGAAAATGAACTGAAACAGCAGTTACCCCTCTGCTGCTCTCTCTCTACCCCCAGATTTGCAGTGAAGAAGTGTTTTTCGAGGACATTATGTACCCTTTTACACTATCTACGGCCAACTGTAGAAAAACTACACTGAACAAAGAGCATGATATGAAACAGGCCTATTCTTGGAAGATATGATCAACTTCTGCACTGCTGCCACATCTCAGGCCTCTAATACTGAGAGCAACCCTTCACCTGTACCCTCAATCTTTCATATTCAGAATCAGGTGCCACTTGCAGACAAAACTGTGAGACTCGGAGACATCATCATTTTCAATACCAAAGTGCTACTAAGTTGGGTTTTTTTTTTTTAACGCAGCAAAGCAGTGTCCCGAACTGAATTTTAACAAAACCATAGGAAGCACTTTTTCATCCACAAACGAAATATGTGACAGTTTGCAATCTTATAAATTTGTAGTGGTTCCACCCTCATTCATTTTTTTTTTTCAAATAGATACTGCACTTAAGAGCTGTTTATATATCATTTGTTCCTTTCAAAAAATCTATAAAGATGCCTTGAGGGCACTTCCCTTCAAAAAAGAACCAAAAAAAAAAAAAAAAAAAAAAAAAAGAGAGAGAAAGAAAGAAAGAAAAGGAATGCATAAAACCAAATCTATTTCTATTACTAACTATACTTGCTCGCATCTCTACCTGCTGAGCAGCCAGGTGTCGAGAATGATGAACCTGCTGATGATGGTGGTGATGATCGTTTTTCATCGATCCAACGTGTCACCTTTGCTGCCCTGTGGTAAACAGCCCTAGGTAGGTCCACACTGGTGTAGTGACTACCTTTGCTGCACTGTATGATATTCTGCAACAGTTTTTTTTATCCATTTTCACCCTTTGTTGTATTTAATTATTGTCGCTTGTTGGCTGCTTGTAGTTTTCTTTTGGAAAACAGTTATCTCCCTTGTATCATATACTTATCCCATACATAAACCATTACTCCATGTTTTTACTAACAAAAATAACAGACTGGCTTATGAAAAGTTTGCAAAATTTCAAATCACAGAAACTGTAACAGGGCCAGGGTCTCCAAGTTAAAGAAGTTTCTTGGCGACCACATAAACTTTTGACTGTACCACACCAACATACTCATTTACGGCTTATTATATACTACATTTTTGGTATGCCCACACAGCTGTCACCTCTAGTATGCTGCAGTCACCTCTAACATACTGCAGTCACCTCTAACATGCTGCAGTCACCTCTAACATGCTGCAGTCACCTCTAACATACTGCAGTCACCTCTAACATACTGCATACATGCAGTTTTCAAAGCAGAAAAGTCATAAATCAGGAAAATCAGACATGGCCACACACACAATCCTCTGATCATACGAAATGCACTCTTGTGATCCAACATTTCTTCCTGACCCCCATATTACAAAGCTGAGGAATGTGAACATAACAATGCTCCAATATGTGTCTTAACTGGAAAGCAGCAATCCACAACAGCATAATGGATGCCACTGAGTTTGACTGTGCTCTTGTCTGTGGGTATGCAGATAACATTACCATTTTCCTTTTTCCTCCATAAGTTTCTCATGAACCCTTTGACTACTGAAACCCTACTGAAAGTAGATATCAATGCACACAGATTTAAAACAGACCTCACCTTGTACAGACTTTATAAGTGCAATCACTTTGTTGAGTACAACTATTCTTCCCTATGTGATACAGGACACTGAACAGACAACAGATCTGTCTGCTCAAAGCCATCTGAACGATGTCACAGATCCCCGTTGATGACTGTGAGTCACATGGCAAAAAAAGAAATTAACTGACGGACAGACTTCTAAACGATATGTACTGTTTCTTAAACTGGAGATCAAACTGATACGCAGTGTCTGGCTCATAGCCTATTTGCGTAGTTCTGTACAAGTGGGAGGGTTTCTTTTTCTTCTCCTCTTACGTCTGTTTGTCCTCCTACACATCATCATGTCAAACTCTAACTGCATACGATGACCAGTTTTCCTAGCCTTGTTTGGCTGAAAAATGTTAGCATTTTACTCAGACACAACTTCCTTGACCTAGGATGCCCACAAAATCCACTCAAAAACAATTAAAAAAAAAAAAAAACCTGGACCCTCTATGTTTTCATGTCAGTGAGCAAAATAAGATCCCATGTCATAAGTATTCATTTACAATAAACATAAACATGATCCCTACTTTTTCTTCAACAAGGCGTAAAAGTGCCTTCCAGTTTTGTCAATCACTGATGATCACTGTGGCTGCAGGTGACCAGTCTGGGATGTGATGTGAAAGGCCTACCTGTTGTTGTGGTGACTACTGTGGTGACCACTGTCGTCATGAAGAAGAAAAATCTGCTGATAAAGCCTCTGCTCTCCGCCTTCCCTCCGTGGCCACGGCGCAGACTCAGGTTGATGTCTTCATCGTCTGAAAGCATGCACGTCAAGCATTTAACACAAATGAAAATATGCACATTAATTGGTTAAAATAAATGAGTACATATATATCAGTATTTGACACAAACGAAACCATACACATTAAATAATCAACAGAAGTGAAAAGCAGCCATTAAGTTCTAAGTAAGACTGAATGTCTATATATATATATATATATATATATATATATATATATGCGTGTGTGTGTGTGTGTGTGTGTGTGTGTGTGTTAAAAAAAAATGTAAACCTTAAAACACCTGACAGAACCACTCTCTCACAGCCGGCAGGTCCATTCTCTTGTATCGCAAGATGATTTTAAGAAAGGTAAAAAAGAAAGAACTGGACCACAAGACCCCTTGGTCACCTCCTTTGCTTTTTCATTTCTTCTCAATATTTCGGTCCTTTCAGGACCTTCTTCTGGGACACGAAAGCATAAATACATATCAACGTCTATACATATCTATAAACTATACATCTTTCATTCTCCACCAGACCGATTTTCCCCCCCATTTTTTGGTCTATATGGAACTATTAAAATTGAATCATCAACAGGCCACCCAACCACAGAGACAATGCACTGCCTGCACTGGATGGCATTCAGCTGCACCTGTTCTGATCCATCAAATGCACACCAGTAAAGGACCCCTACAAACAACAGGAAGATAATACATTTTATTCATTTCAATGATCTGATTGGTCAATGAAAAACAAATGTCCTGTGCTTACTGTATATATGTCGGCCCATCAGATCAATATGTTTTGTAGCAGTATTCTCTTCACTATTCAACTACCTTAAAACATGATGAAAATTCAAAGACTCAATATTTATTTGTTGGTTGGTTGATCTCATATCAAAGCATGATGACAGAGAGAAGTAATTTTGGTGTCATGCTGTCGATTTACTGAATGGTTTGTTGTCTGTCTTTAATAAAACACCTCACTTTGAGAGAACACACTTTGGATAGTTACAAGCCAATAATCTGCCCACACACACACACACACACACACACACACACACACACACACACACACATACATGTGGACTGAGAGATGAACAGACAGACAGATAGATAGAAATAAAAGGAAAACTTTTATGACACACCTGAAACTTCCACTTGCTCCATACCTGTAACACAATTTATTGTGTTTAATGAATAAATAATTAAACTATTATAAAGAAAACATATCTGATTACAGGCCATAATCCAATAATCAATACAAAAATGGTTTTTGTTAGGGGGAGGGGGGGGGGGAAGGAGAGGGCATATATTTCTGCATTCAAAATAAACGTTGTGTAGAAATAAAATTACCCATCACATCTTAAAGAAAGAAATAAAAAAAAAGAAAACAAAAAGTGCTGTGTGACTTAAAAAACAAACAACAAACAATGATGAACTGAAGACAACTCTGCAAAAAGAAATCTCACTCTGCCAATGTCTCTGCCGAACTCCATCCTTCTGGCGCCGTTCACCTGAAATCCATTCCTCGTATTCACTTTCAGTCATCTCCTTTCGCAGTCGACCTTCTTCTGTCTGGTTGCGAAGCCATTTGCCTGAACTGGTTTCCAACCTGACATTATACAGAAAGAAGAAACTAAAACAGTCAGAGCTCTGGTTTTGTGTACGATCGGTCCATTTGTAGTGCCCAAGCATTCAGTTTTTCTTTTTTCTCTCTTTCTTTTTTCTTAATCTCAAGATTACCCACAAACCCACAATATCAATCATAAAGAAGAGCTAAGCAAGCACATCTAAACACACACACTCACACACACACACACACACACACACACACACACACACACACAGATTTTCTTTAGTTAATATAGCCGAGATCTAGATTAGTTAACGAAACGAAATGTACTATTTGCAGATATAAACACTGATGAAAATATATCAGCCCAAGAATGCATTAGCTGGCATCTTGGCTTTGGGATGGAAACTCCCAGGTCTGATTCCTGTATCAATGAAAAACATTTATGGGATTGTTCAGTCCTTGCAAACTCCTATCCAGAGTTCATCGGAGAGCTATGGACTCAAGGGGAAGACAAGTACCATGCATTCAATTTTGGACAAGTCTCTGGGAGTGTTGCTCAAGTTTCCAGACCTATGTTGCAGGTGTCTGTATCTCAAGGGCCTGGCTGATGCTGGGATATGTTACGCATGGAAGGGAAGACAACAGCGCTATGATAACTTAAACTGAGTGGACCTTTGAGCTCTGCTCTCAGTTTCAACTTAATCCCTGTCAGTTCTGGTGCGATTTTATTTCAAGGTCTTTATGATTTCACAAAGTTCATCATATGGCCCCCCCCCCCCCCCACCTACCCCCCCCCCCCCACCTACCCCCCCCCCCCCCCCCCCTCTCTCTCTCTCTCTCTCTCTCTCACACACACACACACACACTGCACACTCACACATTACTTTCATCCCGCTCCTCTAATTACTTTCACCAGCAGCTTGATTAACTAAAAGACCATAACACCCACCCTTCCCTGTATCCAGTCAGCTTCGAGTCGGTATAATCTTCATCCTGGTCATCGCTGTCCTCAGCCACCAGATAGCTCTCGGAAATGGTGGTGGTCTTCCTCGTGACCCGTCTTGAGTCATGACCAGGGAGGGTAGCTCTCTGTCTCAGATTTAACGCACCTAACGGCGTTCCATCCTCTGCCTGCGTGCTGCTGCTCATGCCAGTGGAACTGCTCCTGCGGCGTTTTCTCTTCCTGTTCAGCCTGTAACCTTTCCTCCCGTGTCAGCCAACGTCCTGAGCGCAGCTCCATTCTTGACTGAGTCACGATCCGTTCATTGATTCTGTTTTCCGTCTCTGTGGAAAAAGACATAGAAAAAAAGCAATAGCTAAATACAAGGACACCCTCGAGTAGAAGTCCTCCTAATGTAGGTTCTTCTGAAAAATTTGTGGTTTCCAAAATCTTTTTATGTCCATTTTAAATTCATCTCCAAATCAAGATTCCTTTCCACAGAAAGTCTTTTTTTTTTTCTTTACACCTTTTCCTCTTATATCTATGTTAAATTCATCTCCTACTTCTTTCTTCTAAAAGACTCACTAAATTCCCTTTTCCTCTTACGTCAATGTTAAATTCATCTCCTACTTCTGTCCTCTAAGAGGTAACTAAATTTGCTTTTCTTCTTTGTCTAGATGTTAAATTCATCTTCCAAGCAAACCTCCCTCTGAAACAGATTTTTTGGAGCTTTTTCCTTCTTTGCCTGAATACTTGGTAAGATTTCCTTTAATTAAAGATTGTTTTTTTTTGTTTTGTTTTTTTAACCAGCCGCCGTGGCGAAGTGGTTAGCGTTGCGGACTCCCGGCTAGGAGGTCGTGGGTCGAATCCCATCAGAGTCATGTGGGTTTTTTCTGCCCCGACCGGCTCCTACCCAGACCTGAGCTTGCTGCGGACTCAGCTGGGAAGACTGGGACCACACAGTCGAGTTTCATCCACTTAATGGATGCGTTTCTGAGAGTGTTGCTCAAATTTCCTGACCAACACTGCAGGTGCCTGTATCTCTCGGGCCTGGTTGACGTCCGGGATATATTATGAAAGGAAGCGTAGAGTACAGCCCTGTCAAGTTGTCTCAGACTGAAATGGAAATCCGTAGCATCATCTTAATGATCCTTATTCTCATCGATCAGCAAAAAAAAAAAAAAAAGTCTCAAGTTCTGTGGCCCTTCAGGCCCTGCTCTCATGGTGACCTCAGTTTCGATGTCCTTTTTCCGTCTGTGGCCTTGGTTTGGTTCCGTCAGGGTCACCAGTATCGGCGAGTCCATGGGGGCTGTCGTTGGACGGACGTGGTGGCGCCCTCCGAGGGAGAGCTCACTCACGCCGGCTCCGCGAATAAGCAATTATTGTCGTTAGTAGGGGGCTTAGTAGGTGGTGTCCTGCATATGTTAGATCAGAACAGGCGCCACTGAACACCACCGAAGTGACTCGGCAGCAGTGCAGTGTCTCCTCTGGTGGGCTGCCTCTTGACGACTTGACATTGACTGCCCCCTGTGGATTGCCGGTGCCGGGGCTACGGAGGGGCCGACCAGGCCGTGGCTGTAGACAGGGTGTCGGAATGAGCGGCATGGGGTACACTGCCTCTGAGGTGGTGCAGAGGTTGGGACAGAAAAAAAAAAAAAAAAAAGATTTTTTTTTTAAAGAATTTTGTGAGAGTGCCATTAACTGAGCAGTTCCACTGAATTAGAATCCAAATCTTTTATGATATCATGTTTGGAAATAGGAAGTCACTGTGTTGAAGTAATGCATGGAGAACAAAGTATTCTGAGCAACAACAAAGAACTCCTAAACAGCAATTTTCAAGATATGCTAACTGAGGTCCCACCAATATGATGCAAGTTAAGGGTTTTTTGTTCTGCACACACACACACACACACACACACACACACACACACACACACACACACACACACACACACACTTTGGATATCATCGAAAAATATCCTGAGCTGTAAACTTTCAGTGGGAAGGGGGGAGGACAGGAGGGGAGAGGGAAAGAGGGTGGATAGGAAACGGAGTGGATTCTAAAGATTGATCTATTTACACCTGTTTTTGTTCTGGTTTACTTCGTCATTTTATACATCAAGCCAACACCACTTCCACTTATTCTTAATGCTCAACTCGAATGCTGAAATAAATTCAGTCTCACTCATTCAGTTGCTGACAGTGTCAATGCTGTATCTATTGACATACCAAACCAGAACACACAATACAGAAATCATGAGAGAAATATGGTGCTGACAATGTTTTTCACAACTTCAAACAGGACTGTTTATTCCTTATCGCAAGTCAACAAGTGTCTACTATTCTGTGGAATAATGTCGAAAACAATTTGCAAACTATCGGCAAACCCACAAACAAAAACAAAGAAAAAGACTTTAGATTCATCCTTTTTAGGACTTCATTTCTTGGGAAAAAAAAAAGAGGGACAAAGACAAAACAGCTCTGTTAAGTTCATGCTTTAAACACAAGCATGTACTGAAGCCATTCAAAGCCAGAGAGAATTTTTCCAGACCTGAACTGTACAGCATGTCAGAAGGGGCAATTTTTTTTTTTTTTTTCTATTGGCCAGATTTCAAACCTGTGCCTGAAAAAAGATACTCTGAGTCTTTATTATTTTTCTTCTTTCTAAAAAAAAAGCTCAATCAATCTCTCTCTCTCTCTCTCTGTGACATACATGCAAATGCTTTAAAACATGAACAAACACATGTACACACATTCACAGGTTTTTAAAAAAATGTACAAGTTCTTCATGTAGATACCTTCACTTTCCATGTTACTGTACTGTACATCTGCACATCTACTAAAAACTTAAAATTCAATCAATAAGATGTGGCTATCTTCCATGCACTACATTTCCTATTTCTTATATTCCTTATGCGTACTTCATAAATCATTACAATAATATTATAGCACTTAAATGAGTCCAAATATTATAACATATTCAATATATATATATATATATCAATCAAAACAGAATGTTTTCCATTCAGATTCAATGCTCCCCAGACAAACAAAAAGATCTCAATGATTCAGAATAGGATTTCGTCATGACTAACAAAACAGGTTCACAGTACCTTTCCACATTTCCCCCCATCATAAACATACAGTTTGCAGAAATCTGCATCCTTTTGCCCCCTCCCCCTCCCCTGTTTCTCTCCCTTTAAAACAAAATCAAACAAAGTATTGTCTTTACAAAAAGGGGGGAAGTAGCTGGGACTTTGCTGACATCCATCTTCCACTCTGTTCCTCCTACCTGTTGTTGTATCCGAGTCTGAATCAGACAGTAGAGAGGACTCCAGGAGTCACAATTTTCCTCAAGCCACGGCGGGACATGTTTGGGGTGGTGTACTTCTTGTTCAGGTATCTGGGGCTGTAGCTTCCCCTGAGGAGCAAAAATGTGTAAGCATTTTCATTTAACAACTGTAACAAAATCGACAGGATGCAAATCCTCCTTATTCCAATTGCAGATTAAAAGGAGTTATCAATATGTAAACGTACGATTATTTGGATACACATACGTACTCATTTGCACACACACACACACACACACACACACACACACACACACACACACACACACAACACGAAGTGAGCACACTTCACTTTACATCAAAATCCATGCATCATGCACATCTAAAAAGAGATATTCTGACACTTTGATGTTCCATTGCCTCCAGCTCACCAAACCATAAAAAAAAAAGAGAAAAAGCAAGAGGGTTACAGACGTACCCCGGTCCACAGTTTAACAAACACATCCCTGTGAAATAATGATAATGATGATAAATACTATGCAATCAGAGAAGAAGTATCACTCACCTTGATCACATTAGTGTTGTCAAGATTTATTTTTCAGCATTCATAATAAAACATAAAAGCTAACAAACAGATGGGCCATCTAATCTAAGCTAAATGATTTTCCCCTTCCTTCTGAACCCCTCTCCTCTTCCCTCTCCTGTTCCACTATTCCCCATCCTATAACCCTCAACCCTCTCTCCTTCCCTCACCCCTGTCCTATGTAATGCCTCATGTACATAACACAATAAGGACACATGGTCATGCACACATGTTTTGGAATCCCCACTCTCCAACAGAGAGTGACAAAGACTGAGAGACAAAAGACCGAGACAGAGAGACAGAGACTGAGAGGGATACAGAGACCGACAGACAGACAACCAAAGACACACAGACAGACATACAGACAAAGACAAAGAAACCCAGTCAAAGACAGAAAGAAAAAAACAGAATACATTTCAACTTTGGATCTTGTATTCATAAAGTTTTTTCAGGGTAAATATATCTAAAATTTGGATCTTGTATTCATAAAGTCTTTTCTGGGTAATCTATAAGAAGACCAAGTGAAGAGAGAAACAAAGATGGAGACAGAGAGAGAGGGTGGGGTAAGGGGGGGGGGGGGGGGGAGAGAGAACTGAAGAGAGAAAGGAGTGAGAGGGGAGAGAGAGAGAGAGAAAGTAAGAGACTGAGAGAAAGAGAAAGCAAAGAGAGAGACAGAGACAATGACAAAGAGAGACAAAGACAGAGAATGGGTAGAGAGAGAGAGAGATGTAGAAAACAGAGTATCATTCAATGAATGATCTTGTATACATAGTCTATTGGGGGCAATCTTAAAAGAGTTTGAGAGAGAAAGAAAAACACAGAGAGAGAGAGAGAGAGAGAGAGAGAGAGAGAGAGAGACAGAGTGAGACAGAGAAGAGAGAGGGACAGAGAGAGAGAGAGAGAAGTTCGTTCAACTTACGATCTTGCATATGTATAATCAGTTTTGGGTAATCTGAAACAACAAACAAACGGACACACACACAAAAGTCAGTTTTTGCTGATCAATTTACAATTTAGATTGTAAACACAGATGGTTTATAACACTACTTGGAATGAAATTTTACCAGAATGCTTAATTAATGTGGAAAAAAAATAACTCAAAATGTTGCAGAGAATAATGAAATGTGGCGAGACGGAATCATAACAAAAATGTGTGATAAATTAAAGTATTCCAAACCAGTAGACAAACCAGATCCATGAAATGGATTATCAATTCATCCCTTCACACATACTGCGATTCAAAAACGCACACTAAAGTAGATAAAAATTTTATACTTCTGATCAATATCAGAGTCTGTTCTAAATGATAAACAAGCACACAACAAAAATGCTGGGTACAAATGACCGTTACTGTTATTCTGAAAAGACATGACAACCACATTACCCCTTAAAAGAGTAGAAGGGGGCAATCCTCTGCATGAATCGGCAACTGACATATAGTGTTCAGAAAGAATGGTAAAGCTTTCAGACACATGCAACTAAAAACTAAAGGTTGTGTCACAGACACACATACAGATTCACTTTGACACCAATCATCATTGTATCAATACAATAATCCATTTCAATTGTACCATGCTCCATGAAAGATGTGACAACACTCGGTTTTGGAATGTTTGGATGATATATTGTTCCCCAATCTCAACTCCCCAATTCTTTGAAATCACTGTGCCCTGTAGGTGAACAAAATTGTACCTAAAATACATAAGATAAGTAACATGTTGCAAACAAACACTTTTTGAAACCACTCACCTCTGACGAAAAATAAGCAACAACGAAAGAAGCATACTCACTAATCAGAAACTCTTACTACTGATGAGCGATGCTGGTAAATGCTGAATCGTTTGAACAGTGAACAGAGATGAGATTAAAACTAGACTAGAACGGTACTCAGGAAAGCACAGAACTCTGCCCTGGTCGTACACCAATTCACATCTACATCATGAATCTAAATCAGAAGTTAATGGTTTCAACCTTGGGCCACATTCCTTATTACTACCAACTTTGCCTAACATCGTTTCAGTAGCTTTTGCCTCATCTTGGTGACAAACCAACCTACAGAAGTAAGTGAATACATAACCTCCTTATCCAAGGAAAACCAAAACGATCAATATATTTCCACAAAACATGCCTTGACATGCAAGAAAAGCTGATAAAAAAAAGCAGAAAACCAAATGGTTTTCTGCGCAAACATGCTTACCTATTTCTATGACTTAACATTACTCTTGAAACAAAATTCTGTGGTGGCAAGCTCACAACGTATTCAAACAATGTCTAATTTGTCTCATTCATAAATTTGTTTTTTATGAAGAACGCTTTTTTTTTTTTTTTTACAGCGGCATCTTACAGTCTAGAAATTATGTACATGCATCTCATA
>JADBJO010004836.1:107500-135000 GCA_016801955.1 Conus betulinus
GAATTAACAACTAAATTTGACACAAACAGAAAACAGCCTAAACATAACTGAAGTCAATAACCTGATTGAACAAATTAGGGTACATGTGAACACATGGTATGCCAACTAAATTAACATATCAACAAACAAACACTTCCAGTTCCACTTTGCATAATGCATATTTTGGAGTTCAACCCGTTTTAATGTTTAAGTAACACAGTCACCAAGAGTTAGAGAGATACAAATGCACGCAATGATTCTACATTACAAAAATCATATACACAGATGTAAGCAGTGAGATTTTTTTTTTTTTTTTTTTCAAGAAAAGCAAAGAGGAGGAGAGCTCAAGTCATAATGTCACATGCTGGGAAGGAACAAAGCCAAGAAAATGAAGGGATAAAATCCTATGTGAAGCAACAGAATAATGGTTAAGGTCAACTGATTCAATTGGCAGACTGAGCAAGCTTCTGTCTCTTACTGATAGCTGAACAGTGTGGCACGTTATTCATTGTGCTAAGATTCTATGTGCGGTGCACATACCCTGCATATGCATATATAGCATGTAAAGAAACCCATAGCTGTGACAGAGCATCATCTGGCAACATTCAGCACAAAATTTGTTTCTTAACACCTTCTGCTTAAAATTCTTTTCCAGCAAAAGTGAAAGCGAAATGTGTTCTGCATTAAACAAAAAAACAAAAACAAAAATCAGCCAACAAATACTCAGTTGGCAAAACAATATGCAGACACACTGACAAACAGAAAAGAGTAACATACCAGCATTTTCAAAATCATCTAGTTATCTTTGCTGAATGAATAGTAATTTTTTTTTAAATAAAATTTCAGTGGAGAATAACTTCATATATATGATCACATTTGTTCCTTGTCGTTGTTGAAAAATCATTTGCCTGGTCATGTAACAAAAATAATGAGATAAATAAAAACAGCTGAGAGTCATGGGAATGCAACATAGCAAAACAAAACTTTTTTTTTATCTTAAGGGGGGGGGGGGGGGGGGGGGGGGGCGGGAAAAAGACCAAGGCATTCAAGCGAATTTACATTTGCATTCCTATCTACTATTTACATGAGCCATGCTCTCTCCAAAATGATCTCTCTCTCTCTCTCTCTCTCTCTCTCTCTCTCTCTCTCTCTCTCTCTCAAGACTGAGTTCTATGAATGATATACTTTATTTTACATAAATTTTTTTTTTTCAATCTGCAATGAAACAAAAACTTTTCTGCCAAGGAAGTAACTTGGATTTTTAAAGCTTTCTTCCCAAGAGCGTCACCCACGTATTCAATATGTTACCTATAGCCTAGACTAACACAATATTCAATTAATGGTATCATAGCATTATGACTGTTAAGTATGAAAATCACATGTTATTGTTACGATCATCCACATGGTCTTACAGTGGCAGGACAAATTAGACTGCAATGCTTCAAAAACAGAAAAGAAAAGACTCACTGGTGGTACAATGATAGTAACGAGAAGACAAAATAGTTGACACAGTTCTGGGAATAAAACACTTGAACATCAAAAACTACAAACTTTTTCTCATAGCAACAGCAGAATTCAACAGCAACAATGCCAATCAGGGAAACAGTCAAAACCAAAAGCCACAGAGTAAATCAACACAAGAGTTCCAATCAACAGCAACAATGGAAATGAACATCAACAGTATTTAACTGCAACATTAGTACATACTTGTCACGGAAGTGTCATTTCTTTGACATCAAGACTACTACAGTCAGACAGATATGGAAGCGTTGTTGTCACTAGTTATCATGATTATTATGAGTGGAACCCAAGAGGACCATTTTCATAATGCAGCATCAGAAGAAAAAGGCCACAAACAGTCACAGCTCAAGGCAAAGGAATTGACTTTTGTTGGGTTCCACCTCACTGTGGTATAATGTTGAATGAAGTAACAGACAGTCTGGCAAAAGAGGGAGCAAACAATCACGCTGAAAATCCATTAAAAAAATCCCTTAGATTTGTCCTCTTGTGAATTAGTTCAAATATGGGGGAAAATACTTACACAAGAAAACTCACAGTCAGAAAATGTCTGCTCTACCATCATGGTGAAAGGATTTTGTTGGATTAATTCATAAATTAAGGCTGAATATTTGGATCACTAGTTAAATATTCTCATGGCATTACTTGTGCCTGCAGAGAAAACATTTCTGTGCATCATCTTTTGTTTGAACGCCCACTGTTGACCTTGCTGTATCAGGAGAAAGGTATTGTGATGAATAATTTTGATAATGTCAGTACTGTCTTATATAGTTCATATAAGATTGCTAGATGTGGCTATTTCCCAGTCACAGGTTGCAAAATTCTTCTCTACAGATCAGTAAGTTCTTGTTCCTCTAGGGTATTTCAGTTATGTGAATATGCATGATGGGAACTGAAAGTTCTAAAATGGGTGATAAGCTGCATGTGTACGGGTTTTTGTTCCAATCATAATTATCAATTTTTATGTCCAATGTCATCTCACAATGAAAAAAATAAGGCCTTGTTTGGTGTTAGTACTGTTACGCATTGACAAAACATCAGACCACATGGGTGCCAAGACAAAGCAAAATTTAAAGAGACAGACAGAGACAGGCAGGCAGGCAGACAGACAAACAGAGATAGACAGACAGACAGACAGAGACAGAGACAGAGACAGACAGACAAAGACAGAGAGAGTTAAAAAGGGAGAAAATTAAAGGCAAACATCAAAGAAAGGTGCTGAAGAGAAGTATGCACTACAACGTGACTTTCCACACTTCTATAACTGATGAACATGAACCATTTCCTTGCATGTCAAGCAAACCTCCAGAAAGATAGCAACTGACAGAACAACTACAACTACATAAGTACTACCATTATCAAAGAACCCTTGAACATTAACAAACATATTTGACTCAGCAGTGGGGAAACATATCAAATTCAAAGACACTGGAAAACATGCATCCTGGCAGGATATCAAAAAATAATTTCTGTCCACAGACACCATTACTTTAATTAAAGCAAGTGGGGTACATGGAACACACAACCCTCTGCCATGGTCAAACAAACCTAGGATCCACCCTCCGAAGCAATTTATAAATAAAAAACAATATGACTTTACCACCAGCGGATGTAACAATTGGGAACAGACTGCTGAATTACTTCCTACATACCTTTTCTTCTTCAAAAAAGGTCATGCAAAATAATACGAATTATGGATATATTCAAATGATCGAAAAGCTTTCCATGAAAATCATAACTTCCCAGTGTGTTACCAGCTCATAAGAGTAATTTCAAGTGTGTTCATGTTCAGTGAAAAATTTTGTTAAGAGTAACTTCACAAAGTTTGCTCCTTTTTTAAATGTAATTGTAAAGCGCTGTTGAGCATTTTTATGGAATATGGGCTATACAAATAAACATTATTATTATCATTATTATTAAAGTTCACGTTCAGTGAAAATTTTGTTAAGAGTAACTTCACGACGTTCATATTCAGTGACAGATTAGTTATGAGTAACTTCACAATGATCATTTTCAGTGAAAAATTTGTAATAATTCAGTGAAAAATTTGTAATAATCTTATCAGTCATGTGAACTGATCCTGGATCTGCCACCCTGGATGGCTGAACAGCCATTACAGCCTGATTCCCACCTCGGATCTAAACCACAACTTAATGAATTTGTTCTTGGCCACAAAAGTTTAGATATAACAGGTTCTGGGAAACCTTTTTTTCGTTTGTCTGTGGTTTCAAGGGGACGGGAGGGGCAAGTAGTCCTGCAGCCACAGACAGAAAAAAAAAAAAAAAAAAAACAATGGGCAAGGGGGTGAAAACGAGTTCTTTTGTGGAGGTAGCACAAGAAGAAGAAGAAGAAGAGTGCACATGACACTCAGGTAAACACTCTCCTTCAGCTAAAAAATGGGCAATGATAAAAAATGAACAAAGAGGAAACTTAAGGATATGTGAAGATGCAGTCATGCAAATAATGAAATAGCCAAGGATCCGTAAAAGACCCCACACCCTCCTTACCTACCCCTACCAATCCATCTTCCTCCAAACCCTTATCCCTCCACTTGCCACCCATCCCACCTCTCCTTCTAACCCCTCAACCCCTGAAACATACATAGTTAAGACAGCAATGTGGACAGTTTCCACAATACATTTTTGTTGCGACAATGACACAGTAGAGCCTACAGTTGATACACATGAATCTTTCTCCTCTTTCACATCAGGGGAACAAACAAAACAAACAAAATCTGAACCGAAACCAACGTCACTAAACTCTTGAAGGATACAAATAAAAAATATGAGGTGTAAGGAAGGGGGAAGTGCAGTTTCTTGAAATTAAAAGTGGCCAATTAACTGGGTTAGTAATTACAGAGTAAGTCAGATCAGAATGGAAAAAACCTACACATCAGAAGTGACATGGAACCTGAAAGGAAAGTTACACACGTTACTTGCTAATGTTGCTGCAGATCTTCCTTTTATCTCCAATATTCAAACTGGATATCAAAAAAACAAAAAAAAAAGAAAAAATCTCAGTCAAGAGTTTTTCACTGAATGGTACAGATACAATGAACCTCTCTAAGACAACCTTAAAAACATCCAACAAAATCAAGCTTTGTTGAGAGGGGTTTTTACACAGAGGCTCTGCTTAAGCTGACCAGCACAACATAAAAAGCCAAAACATCCTGAACTTATCATATGAACATATATAGTATCGATGCACAGTTCAGAAGAACGATCAGACGCTTACAAAACCCAAATGTTTCTGTAAGTGTGGTAAAATCATATTCAGCGTCAAAACAACCAAACACCTGAAGCCACTGTTGACTGAAACTTCAGAGGAGTTTCAAGTCATAAAAAAGCAGTGGTCTGGAGAAACTGACACTGTGTTTTTTTCTTTGTTCCTTCTAATGGACTTAGCGCGCACACACGCACACACACACACACACACACACACACACACACACACACACACACATTCATTAAGAGACTGGTATCCGGTCAGTCACTCCTCCTAATACAGATGAATAATTTTACAGGGGTCGGAAACACGCATCAAAGCGTGACAGATATGATCCCTCTGAATTTTGTGTCACTGTAAGAAGGTGACCTATGTACAGAGGTCCGAAACAGTATCAAAGTGCGCAACAAATTATTCCCAGAATTCTGAATCTGAGTCATTGTGAGGAAGCAGTCGTTGTTCAGAAAGGTTCCACTGTAACAGCAAGGCATAACTAAGCAATCAATCCAGCTCTCAATTGTTACATTTTGTGCTTCAGTACACAAAAGCCAGTTTCAGCAGTCATTCATGAAACGCACATCAGCCCATAAAACAATGTGCTTCAAATGTCCTACATGTAGCCATTAGAATGAAAGTGTACACACAGTGATGACCCTCAGAATAGGAAAACTAGGTTTAATTGTGAAAAAATATGCTGTGGTCAACGATCAACAATACAAAAACAAATATCATAAACATTCTTATATTTAATACCCTGGCATTGGAAAAAAAAAAAGCTTACAGGCATTTTGAAAGAGTTCTGACTTTTTAATTATAAAAATGAAAAAGAAATAACTAATTCTGTTATGTTTACTATATTATTGCTATTAATACTATTAACAGTATTATCATCTTTATTACTGTTCTTACTACTAAACCATTTTTATTATTATATCAATCATTATTCCTATTTTTTTTTTTTTTTTTTTAAATGTTATCCCGAGTTCAATTCTTTAAACAATCACTATGTACCGTAATGACAAAATGAACACTGACATATTTCCAATTAAAATATTTATCAGTAATGAAATGACTGTGTAAATTAATTATACAAATATACACAAATATCACAGTTGCATCTATGCAACCGTTTGAAAAGAAAATTTGATTAAGTTTTTCAAAAATGATTTCAAATACTGACACCAACAAGTGAACAACAAGTGGATTAGCTAAGTGACAAAAGTAAAACATTCCAAAGGACTTGTTTTTCATTTAGTAGATTAGCTAAGTGACAAATGTAAAATATTCCCATGGACTTGTTACTGACAAGGGTCACTCACATGTCAAATGTTTCCAGGTCCTCTGTGTTAACTGTACTGCTCAGGAGGGGACTGAATCTCCTGAAACAAAGTCCATCAAATCTACCTACACATCAAAATGTAATGATAATCAGTCATTTGTCAACATAATCTAACAGCAAACTGTAATGTAAGAATAATTTCACAGTGACTGGAAATTCCCAAATTTCGTGTGCAAAAGAGCAGCTCACTTGATTTCATCTGCTGATGCGCTATAGTACATTCACCTAGTTAAAAAGAAAATTCGAACACTTGCCATTCAGCTTTCTTAAAGGTTCTATCAAAGAGATTAACATCAGAATTTTTTTTAATGTTTAGGGATTCATTCCTCTTCTGACCAGTACTGCAGTCATCTTAGCTGATTATTTCATTTCATTCAATGATGAATAAACTTTCATTACCACATGATGTGACTTGCTCTGAACTGAAATCTTAAGCGCTTTAATTGGAAAATGATCAATTTCAGGGAGGAATCCATATAATTTAACGACTGAGAAATAACAAATCTAGTTTCACACTGTAATCAAATCTCTTGACAATATTATGTGTATGAGAGAGAGAAAAAGGTGAGACAAAGAGAGAGAGAAAGAGAGAGAGAGAGAGAGAGAGAGAGAGAGAGAGAGAGAGAGAGAGAGAGAGAGAGAGAGAGAGCATATGAAAGTACATGTATACACTGGTTGTGTGCACCTGCACGCATAATGCGTGCTTGAGTGTGCGCATCTGCGAGCATTGTGTGTGCATATGCATACATGTACACATCTACTGATCTATGTATGTTCTCTTGAAACAATACACACACACAAAAAAAGAAAAAAAATGCTTTCAAAACTGGCAATAAAACGAGTGACAAACATAGAAACCATGCATAAAAAAAAAATGATGTTTGTATCAGAAGATGCAAAAAAGGGTTCTAGATTCCTTTGCTTGCCTCTGCCACCGATCAGGGCTTGCACAGCATTATCAACACTCAATCTCCCAACGTTTCCTTGACTGAAATGCCTGTCCAAACTGATCATTACCGAAAATTGGAAAAGGTACAAGAAGCTAAAACAAACATTAAATGTGTTTTTCACATAAGCATCCAACTTTCCGGAGATCACAATCTTCGCAAAGTAATGGCTGGTATGTGGAAGTACCGACTGACCCGACCGGAACTAACTGGAAATCAACACTATATAGATGTCAACAATGTGCAGCATCACAGTCAAGGTCACAAGGAAGTAGCTCTTGTTTAGAACTGTTCTCTTTGTCCAGTTATTTGTGCCAGGGTCCAATTAGGGCCACAACAGTGGTATCCTTGACAAAACAGAATACAACTGTTTCTTACACATCTCATTCTAGCTCTTTACAATTCATAACAGTAAAAAAATGACTTTGTAGCTGTACAGTCCTGATGTGTTGTTGTAGATATGTCTGTGCTTTTTCAGCATTGCCAAAGTCTTATTTCATTAGTTTCTGACCTCTTTTTTTTTTTTTCCTGTTCTGCGCCACCCCAGAGGCAGTGCACCCACGCGCTTTTTTTTTTTTTTTTTCTGTCCCAACTTCTGCGCCACCCCAGAGGCAGTGCACCCACCCCGCTCATTCTGACACCCACCCGTCCACAGCCACAGCCCGGTGTCCCCCCGCAGCCCCCCGGAGCTCCCCCGTCCACAGCCACAGCCCCGGTTGGTCCCCCCGCAGCCCCGGCGCCGGCAATCCACAGGGAGCAGTCAATGTCAAGTCGTCAAGAGAGGCAACCCACTGGAGGAGACACTGCACTGCTGCCGAGTCACTTCAGTGGTGTTCAGTGGCGCCTGTTCTGATCTAACATACGCAGGACGCCACCTACTAAGCCCCCTACTGACGACAATAATTGCTTAATCGCAGAGCCGGTGTGAGTGAGCTCTCCCTCCGGAGGGCGCCACCACGTCTGTCCAACGACAGCCCCCATGGACTCGCCGATACCAGTGATCCCGACGGAACCAAACCAAGGCCACAGACGTGGAAAGGACATCGAAACTGAGGTCACCATGAGAGCAGGGCATGAAGGGCCACAGAATTTGAGACATTTATTTTAATGCTGATCGATGAGAATGAGGATGATGAAGATGATGCTACGGATTTCCATTTCAGTCTGAGACTACATGACAGGGCTGTACTCTACGCTTCCTTTCATAATATATCCCGGCGTCAACCAGGCCCCGAGAGATACAGGCACCTGCAGTGTCGGTCAGGAAATTTGAGCAACACTCTCAGAAACACATCCATTAAGTGGATGAAACTCAACTGTGTGGTCCCAATCTTCCCAACTGAGTCCGCAGCAAACTCATCTCTGGGTAGGAGCCGGTCGGGGCAGAAAAACCCACATGACTCTGATGGGATTCGAACCCACGACCTCCCAGCCGGGAGTCCGCGACGCTAACCACTTCGCGCCACGGCGCCTGGGTTTTTTTTTTTCTCCCCCAACTTACCAAAACTATAAAAGGCTCCAGTGGGTTTCAAAACTGTTCCTATCTTGCCTGATCTGTGCAGACTCGGGAACTGAAATGACAAGACCTGAACAAACACATCTTCAACCATATTGCTCCTCTGTTGCTTGTTACACTCAGCAATGCAGAAACAAAAAAGGAACGAAACTTTCTTTTTCTTCTAAATATGGATAAGCATATATTGTGGTGTGTAAGATTTTGAAATTATAGCACTGATCTATGACATTTGGGCTCATGACCTATGTGAAACCAAATGAACGGATCAATTAGTCTCAGCTGATTTTCAATAAATGTCAGCGAACCGCCCAGAGAAACGTGGACAAACAAGTCACAAGACAAACCACAACGCGTTTCGACCTCTTAGGTCTTCTTCAGGTGCAACAAACATGAAACAAATAACGAAAATGCACTTAGCTTTGATCGTTTCTGTGTTCAGCGCAAGAAAGAAGGCGCTGATTCAATGCCTTGCACCTGAAGAAGACCTAAGAGGCCGAAACGCGTTGTGGTTTGTCTTGTGACTCGTTTGTCCGTTTCTCTGGGCGGTTCGCTGACATTTATTTAAGATTTGTTTAGATTTCCGCCTGCAGTCCTTTCACTTTGCAACTAGATCAGCTGATTTTGTTTTTCCAAGATGAACACTGGGATTAAAAAGCAAAAATGTATAGTATGTTTCATTAGGGACATAACTGAGATTTTAGGCGCAGGTAAAGAAATAAGATCAAGCTGTATACACAGCACAGACCAGTGAGGAGTTAGTTATATCTTCTTTCATTTCTTTTCAATTTAAGATTTTCTACACATTTTTCTCCTTGTAACATTCAGCATTTTTCTTTCTCTTTTTCATATCAATGTTGATACTGCAATTCTGTCGTTGTGTTTTATTGTTGTAAAATTTTCCATCACTGAGCACAGCGTACGTAATTGCTTGTTGCCGCTTCAGTTCAATAATTTGTTTATGTACACATCACTGATCAATAATGAAATGCTTAAATAAAAAGTCAGAAACAAAATCCAGAGGAAAAACAAATGATCATTTTTGTAATTATGACAACTTCTTTTTTTTTTTTTTTTTTTGGTACAACTACAGAAGCGCTCTTGAATGGAGAATTTCCACACTACACTGAGACAAAGGTAACTGTTTAGTTGTTTGGGGGGGGGGAAGATATTATAATGCCAGCTTTCATACATTCTGTTTCTATTCCCAGTAAAGTAATTCACATAGCTCAATGATCAATGGTGAAACTGGGTTTCTGAATTGTGTCAGATATGATGAGTCACTGAATATAATGTATAAAGCAGAAAAATTTTAAGACAAAACTGATATAGTAATAATATTATAAAAGAAACTCCTACCTATTGATCACATGTAAATTTCAAATTGTTCGTGTGTGATATATCATCACACACATAAATAAGCACTACTCTATTTAAAAAAATTAAAAAAAAAGATGATATAAGCAAGTATGAAAGTGTGCCATAATTGCCATCTATGTCTACAGGTAGTCTAAATTTCTCTTGTTTAATATTCTTGCTACTTGTGTAAATCACATTCTCTGCATTATATCCTCTGCACGAAACAGGAGTCAAAGGTTTATAAATTATAAGTCTTGGTACTAGCATTGCAAAGATTGATTTCTTCACCTACAATTTTTTTTTTCAAGATATATATGTTAATCACTCCAATCTAGTTCTCAAATCTCCATTTCTTTTATGGCCAATTGAGCAATCTAAATGCAATGTGAAGTATTCAGTCCACATTTCAAGCCAAATATATGCTATATTAAAAGGCTGAAATGTAGCTCAGTCAGCACAGGACTCCGTATTTCTGGCATCCATTCTACCAGCCTTCTTTCTAAATACATCAGCCATGTGAGGATCAGATATGGAAGTGAAACCAGTAATCCGAGCAGTTACTGACATAGTGCTTACATTGTCACTGAGCCGTGACGGCTGAAGACAAAACAGTTCCGGGCAGTAAACAGGTACTCCTGGGTTCTATCCCTGTCTGAATCTATTGTCTGCCTTGCATAATGTACAGGGGCTGCTTCTTTGTTTTACTTCCTTCTGGTCTCTTCATGCTTACAGTTACATGTACAGATAGAAGACTGGTCAGCATATTGTGGTCATCTTTATCTAATTCTATGACGGCAAACGTAAGTGTAGTATATCAAACTCACTATCTCATCATTTATCAGTACTAAATCATCTAAGGAAGGTCTCTGTCTTACTTGCAGCATTACAAACCATCTGGTTTGAAAAGACTAGGATAGATCTCATATTTGTCTTCTACAAAATAGGTCTGCATCACTTGTCTGCCTCTTTCACTTAAAAACTGGTGTTACATCTGCAAGGTGCTAATAAGTTGCTTAAGTTAGCTTATTTATCAAATGACTTTTTAGTGTGTCACATGTACTTCTATAGTATATGACATAATAATAAGTTCTCATATTCATTGTGACCGTAATCAATGATATTGTTTAAAGGTATTTATCATCCTTGCAAATCTTGCATCATATTCTTCAGTTCCACAGCTTGAATCAATTTTCTCTCAAAAGAAATTAAGTTTGATACGCATCTGTCAAATTTACATTTGTAAATAAACATCTAGCAGGAGGTTTCAATGAATTAAAAACTGGATTTCTAAGCATAATTTCCTGCAAAAACATTTTCTGATTTTGTACATTTCTGCAAGTCACACATTTTGCTTCTCGTAATTCCCAAAATTTCACCAAAAAGTATTTGGAATAATTGCATCGCCTAAACTTATGTTCAGTGGCGGTTTTTTCCCCCCATACACTTATCGTAACAATAATTCCCTCTAGACAATAGTGGTTCCAATAATTCTATGGACAATGTCCACTTTTTGCAGCTTTTTTTTTTTAGTCTTTAGTTTATCTTATGTTTGACTGCATGAGTGTATCCCTATATATTTTGTAAATGACTTTTCCCATTTTTCTGAGCATATTATGAAAGTTTTGGTAATCTGTTCTAATATCAACATGTCAAGGTACAGCCTATGCCCCTTTGATACTAAGGGTATTGTCTTCAAGGTAGCGGAGCATTCTGTGTTGAAACATTACACTTTTTTTTTTCTTGCTACCATTAATTTAAAGGCACACAAAAAAATGTACACTCAATACAAAACTTTTGTGTTGAAATGGTTCGCACTCAGTAAGAAATTTTCCACTGGGTAAGTGAACAACACACATTCCTTCACAGATCCAGGATTTAGCAGCATATATTTTTCTATTTAAGTTTTGTTATTCAAAAGTTATCTACCTTTCTAAATTAAAAGTTACAGTTTACCATTTCAACATCTGGCACATGTAAACTGCCAATCCAACCTTATGTAACTGGTGTAATGCTTTTGGCTGCAGTCTTTCTTAGTTTCTACCAATTTTGTTCTGTTCACAGTTCCAAACAAAACATGAACATCTTTTTTGAAATTTCTGTAAAAATGTCTTTCAGGAGATTAGGTAGCAATATCCAGAAAATTAATTTATACCGAATTACAGATTTAAAACCTAAAACCTAACATGTCAAGGTACAGCCTATGCCCCTTTGATACTGAGGATATTATCTTCAATGAAGACCTAGGCAGTGATACTAAAATTGCTCAGTTAAAGTATCTTTATGATTACAGCATCAAACGGGATGCTTATATCATCACAGCAATTGTTAAATTAACCAAAAAGAAGGACGCGTTATGAGGCCGCGAGGCCTGGTCGTCCAATTGCCTGACCTGACCTGACCTTAAAAACTGCTAATCTTCGAGTTCCATTTGGAATATATTTCCTTTCATCACTATTCTCTTAGTTTCATCACTAGTGCAATATAACTTCGATGATCAATACAAACTTACACAAAGACAGAATGCCCCCTTGCCATTCTCTTTTTGTGCAAACCGAAAAAGCATACAAGTGCAATAGTACAACCACCACTCAAAATAATTTGAAAGCGGCTCAAACACAGGTAAACATCAGCCAGCGCATTTACCTCCCTTTACTAACATTTCTCCTGCGTAAGTTAATCCGAGAAGCTTGCTTTCCATAGCTTTGCAAACAGTACTACTTGTATTTCCCCTCTAAAAAAAAAATTGAACAATATGCCCGGTATTATCTTCGAATTCATTTTTAATTCGCTATTCAAAGCAGATTTCACAGCACTACTTCAGTGCTATGTCCGAGGTAACTCTCGTGTACCGGTAAATTTGTGGATCGGACAAGGAACGTCAGGCGCGAATGCTTCTCAACAACATAAAATCATTACGACAGTTGCGTGGGTACTTACACAGTTCGCGTCGTCTTCACTTCTCCCATAGGAGAAACAGTTGTAAATTTACGACTCATCCTTATAATAACAGTGATTACTGCATTTGAGCAGCAGTCTGGAATAAACTTGCAGTGCTTTCAGTCTATCGTCATGACTGAGGACTTCGGAGGAAACGCACTTCCGATTGGGCTGTATTTTTGGACTATGTTTGACACACCTGCGACGGTTCGTTTGAAAGCAAACTTGGAACGTCCACTGTAACGATTTGTCAATGGGTCCCAGAGACACAGATGATCTACATCCACTGAATTCATAGTCACAGAGTTAATCGTAAACGTGATCGATTAAGATAAGTAGCTTCACATAGGACCCATTTTCACTTTTCGACTCTGTGTAACGCCCACTGTCACGGAGTTGATCGTGAACGTAACTGCTTGTGAAAAGTAGCTTTCAAACATGACACGTTTTTTTTTCGACTGTGTGTGCATGCGTGCGCGCTCTGTGTGTGTGTGTGTGAATGTGTGTGTGTGTGTTTATTGAACGACGTTCTTGACCGATGCACAAAACAATAAACATAAGCCAGAGATTTTTCTGTGTGAAAAAAAAAAAAAAGACTCCAATCCACCCCTTTTTGTGCCCCTCTCTCTCTCTCTCTCTCTCTCTCTCTCTCTCTCTCTCTCTCTCTCAGATGGAAAATAGCTTCTTGCATATCCGTTACCCTTGAGAATAAAGATCATGAACCAATCTCTCTCTCTCTCTCTCTCTCTCTCTCTCTCTCTCTCTCTCTCTCTCTGATGGAAAATAGCTTCTTCTTGCACATCTCTCGCCCTTGAGAATAAAGATCATGAATCTCTCTCTCTCTCTCTCTCTCTCTCTCTCTCACACACACACACACACACACACACACACACACACACACACACACACAAACACACACATGCCCCGACTATTCGGAATAACTGGTCAATAGACCAGGACCTGACCACCCCCACCACCACCACCACTTCTCTCTCTCTCTCTCTCTCTCTCTCTCTCTCTCTCTCTCTCTCTCTCTCTCTCTCTCTCTCTCAAGTTATTCTTTCTAAAATTAGCTTGATGTTTATATCAAAGCGTAAATGGTCAGCTTACCTCAACTTCTACTCTCTTGGTAACACGTTCGCTAACTGAACGCACACGCTCGCGCCACACACACACACACACACACACACACACACACACACTTGGATGTCATATATTGTTAGAGTATAGTCACCTTTAGCAGAGAGATCGCTCGTCTCCACCTGACCTACCTCATAGCACGCCAGTTAAACATAAAGGTTTCTGTGTTTGGTTGTTATTTTTACTGTCAACCGCTTGCCTTTCTGAAGCCAAGAAACAGGAGAGCTGTTCTGAAGTCAAACAGGGGAGGCCATTCTTTTAAGCATTATGGATCGTTGAAAAAGCTGCTTCTCTCCCATTTCCAAAATATAAAAGCCACGATTTTGAAATTGGGAACAGATTTAATTCATTATCTTGTTCCAACGTACATTGAATTTCATTGGGATCGAATGAACGGTTGTTGATTTACAGACAATTAAACAGAGATGGGTCGAAATCAAAGTTCGCAAAATCTGTTCAGTTTCACAAAATCATTTCAATAGTGGGTGTGGCCACCGCCATTGGCGAGACATTCCACGCAGCGACTCCTCATCGAGTTGACCAGTGTTCTGATGACCCTCTGAGGGATTCTCTGCCATTCCAGTTGCAGCATTTGGAAGAGATCCTGGCGGTCTCTGGGAGGTGGATGGTTCTCCTTCACACGTCTCCCCAACTCATCCCACATATGCTCGATGGGATTGAGGTCGGGACTATACGCCGGGAAGATCATCCTGTTGATGCCGGCCTGCACAATGAAGTTTTCGGCCACCCGGGCCCTATGTGGCCGAGCATTGTCGTCTTGGAAGACTGCCATGGGTCCTATCCGTTGCATGGTCGGAACAACGAAAAGGCGCCAGGATTTCATCCCGATAGCGGATGCCTGTGAGGTTTTCCATCAATATGTAGAGAGTGGTGTCTTGTGGTGAGGCTGAAGGCACCCCATACCATAACAGATCCTCCCCCAAAGGCCCTGGTCTGGCGAACAGCTGCATCAATGTAACGTTCACCAACACGCCTCCAAACTCTAGTTCGGCCGTCATTGTGTTCAAGACTAAACCGCGACTCATCTGAAAAGAGGACCTGGGACCACTGTTGTTGGTTCCATCTCACATGACGATGGCAGAAAGCTCGGCGAGCCAGCCTATGGGCTGCTAGCAGTCGTGGTCGAACAGCTGGGCGACGTGATCTGAGGCCGAAGTGGTGAAGACGGTTTCGTATGGCTTGACGGCTGAGGATGGTGTTATTTGCATACGAAGCTGCCTTTGGATGCTGGTGGAAGTGGTATCCCGCTGCAATAGGGCCTGCCTCTCGATGAAACGATCTTCTCTCTGGAGTAGTCTGCCTAGGCCGACCTGACCGTGGGCCTCTCTTCAACGCTGTTGGTCGCCCTAAAACGCTGATTCAGTCTAACAATAACTGAATGATGCACACCAAGTCGTCGCGCGCCACTTCAGCCTTTGCAATGCCATCTTGTATCCACGCAATCGCCCTGGTTTTGTCAAAGGTGCTAAGTTTTTTCTTCGTGGTGGCATGGTGAGAAAGGGCTGACAGTAACCAACCCCCGCGCTTAAACAGCCAAAAGAAGGGGCATAAAACTCACTTGAGAGACTGCTCTTGCACGGGAAAAAAGAATTTTTCATTTTACACATCTTGTGTCGCCAGCAAGCTTGATGCAAAACAGGCACAGTTAACGCAACTTTGCACTTTTTATCCCGCGCGGTAACGAGGTCACCAAGACCCCCGTGCGCACTACCAGTTTGACACAGGCTGGATTACACACTGCTGTGTGAGATTCCATCATTGGTTGCCGCATAAACAAAAAAAACAATGTTTTTTGAAGGGATGAATCAACCATCTATAATCAATTAATAATGAATTGTATCTAGTATATCTTAACTTCAAAACGCTTACATGGATTAAATAGTGATTTGGTGGTGCGTTCCTCATTGTGGCATGTGGCCTGTACAAGAATTTTAACGTTTTTCCCCCCAATTTCTTTTTTTTTTAAACCCTAACGTTTGACCCTCCCTAATATCAGTTTTGAATTAAAAAAAAAAAAAGAAAAAAGTTTTGAATATAATGTTAGATACGGTGATGGGACTTTGATAGTTTGTTGTTGTTGTTGTTGTTGTTTTTAAATTCTGACGCTTCCTTTTCCCTTTTCATCATTACTCTTATTTACTTACTTTTTTTTGTTTCTTTGTTTTGTTTAGTTATGCCTTGTTTTTAGTCAAAAATAATTTGTAATTCTTTCTGGGCTTTTCTTTTTCCTTGGAGAGTTTGGTGTTTTAGGAGCTGATATTTATCCAACAGGCAGATTAAACACAAAAACTCTATGCATTGTGGAGGCGTGTATAATGTGTTCCGTCCTTCCAATCCCCCCCCCCACACCCCCTCCCCTGCTAACACACACACACACACACACACACACACACTGCTCCCCCTCCGGTCTCGAGAAGCTGTTGGAATGCCTTCTGCTTACAAGACACAGGAGAGGGAAAGGATGATAGGTCGGGAAGGGGGAAGGGGTATGGGGTGGTGATGAGGGGGGTGGGGGGGGCGTGGAAAGGGAGGGGACAAATGCAATAAAAGGGGTTATCGTATACATGTCATTGGACAGGAATAAACGTATCCTAGCGATGAAAACTAGGCTCAGTTGCGCGCGCATCCGTGTGATTACGTGTTCCCTTTAGGATTAGACTGCGGGGGTAAACACTGAAAGAGACACAAGGATGGGGACAGGGAACTGGGGTGAGGAGGAATGGGACGAGGGAGACTGCGAGCAGCACAAAGCCCACTTAAATGGTTAGCCTGTTTTGAAATATTTCACAACGTGGGTACTGTCGTCAATGATAAAAGTAACAATAATGTTAATGATAATAAAAACCCATGGTAAATAGTTTCGTTTCCAGCATGCGTTATTGGTCTTGACTAAAGGTTTTCGGTTCGATTAGGTATTAGCCACCGTAGCAATTGAATCTGTTTCGCACCTGAGCAGTTACCAATATGTTACTCATCCCAGTGAAAATCGCCATTGGTGGGAAAAACTCATGGAAAACTCAAAAGCAGAGGGTCTTCAGAAAAGGTTCGAACAAGTGCCTCCTAAATGGCTGGGTGTCCCGAGACGCTTTTTCATGGATGTCTTACACACAAAGATATCGTTCATATTCGGTGAGTGTCAGCGCGCCGAGCAGACGCGTTTTACCTACACTCTCATACCACGCCGAATGCGAGCTGTGTTCTCCGACAACTTGTCTAAAGCTGTGACTTACTTTGCTTTAGTACTAGTCGCCTATCAGCCGGTCGCTGCTGTCAATGCTTGTCCCTTCTTCTTCATCGTTTGCACACTCAGCTAGTAACAGGTTGGTGACAATTAAATTGAATCTAATGAATTCACACACGTGAACCTCATTACTGGAAATTTAACAACAGTTATTTCAAAAGCAATGAATTTGTACAAAGAATGAATAACCTGTTGGATAAACAGCTTAATAATGACTGTGATGACAACTTATCCAATATCAGTAAATGGGAAATGTGTAAAACGGAAATAAAAATTTTTTGTTGCTAATTTGGACAAGAATCATCTTGCCAAAGAAAAGAAAATTCTCTTATGGGTAACTTACAGATTTCAGAATTTTTGTTAAAAACGCTTGTGAAAGACCCTACATGTGAAAGAACGCAAGCCATGTTAATGCATTTAAAACAACAATTACAATTAAAGCAACTGAATCAGGCAAAAGGGGCACAAATTAGAGCCAGAGTTAAATGGATTCAAGGAAGGGAATAAAATACTAAGTATTTCTGCAACTTCAAAAAAAAAAAAAAAAAAAAAAAACTAGGAGGAAACAAAAAATTATCACAAGGCTTTCTAAGGAATTAGGATTAGTATTAACTAAACGGGGTATATTTCACAAGAGCAGGTCTCATGTTACATAAAACAAAAAAAAAAAAAAAATGAACAGAAAAACAGCTCTAGCAGATATGTTATAGAGGAGACTGACAAATTCATTATAGTCATAAGATTTTCCACACTTAGACGAGAACCATGCTGCCTTATGTGAAGGACTTGTTACAGTAGAAGAACAACAAATACATGAGAAAACTGAGCAATGGTTCGGCTCCCGGTTGCGATGGAATCACCATAGTGTTCTTAAAATTCTTTTTGGATAAACTGGGCCAGTTGGTTATTAGTTCTTTTGTCGAATCGTTTCATAAAGGTTACTTATCTCATACCGAAAGACAAGGAATTATCGCACTATTACACAGAAGAAAAGATCTGGTGAGAGATCACTCAACTAACTGGAGGCCTGTTTCTTTGACTAATTCAGATTATAAAATACTAGCAACAGTTCTCACAGAAAGACTTGGCAAAGTTATTCATAAGTCGATTAACAACGGCCAGGTCCAAAATCTCAAAGGATGAAATATTGCAACAGTCATAAAAGATCAATGGACGATGTAATAAATTTCTTAATATTTAAGCAATAAGGCTTTTATGCTTTCTCTCTTCAGCTCCCGATTTCTGGAAAGAAGACGAGAACCCTGAAGGCATTAGCAGAGATTGCTGAAAAGAATTCCAACAGGATCTGGTCGGGAATAAGAAAGTGAACTTCATGAAGCTTGAAATATATCCAAACTTTGAGTGGGTGTCATGAACGATATTTTTTTCTTGTGTCCTCCAACCTCCGATTCTTTCTTTCTCTCTCTCTCTTCTTCTTCTTCTTCTTCTTCTTCTTCTTCAAGTTTTTTCCATTCTAAGTCCTCCTATCCCCCCTCCCCCCCCCCCCCCCCCCCACTTTGTAACTTTACTTCTTTCCTTCCATATCATGTACAGTCTGTGTGTTCATTTACCGATAGGCATTCTCTTGATGTTTTAATGTTTTTCTTCTTTTTTTTTTTAAAGTTTGATGCAATGGCGTCTGGGTTTGTTGATGTTCCGATGTTTGGTGTGCTGACACTTTCATTCTGCTGCGTGTAACACTTTCGACTTAACGAAACGATACAGCAAACGGAGGAAGACAACAAGAACAATTAATTACACAGTGTGTGTGTGTGTGTGTGTGTGTGTGTGTGTGTGTGTGTGTGTGCGTGCGTGCGTGCGTGCGTGCGCGCGCGCGTGCGCACGTGCCCTCGTGTGTGTGTGTGTGTGTGTGTGTGTGTGTGTGTGTGTGTTAGTGCAAGCATGTACGTGTAGAGAGAGAGAGAGAGAGAGAGAGAGAGAGAGAGAGAGAATGTGTGTGTGTGTGTGTGTGTGTGTGTGTGTGTGTGTGTGTGTGTGTGTGTGTGTGTGCTGACGCACGCGCATGTCTATGTGTTACGTGAGTGTATGTATATGTGTGAGTTTGAAGAGATAGACACACACAGATACACACACACACAGGCAGGCAAATGGGCAAGCAGGAATAGATGGAAAGACAGACAGACATAAGGACCCACCACCGACCGACCGACCGACCGACCGAGAGAGAGAGAGAGAGAGAGAGAGAGAGAGAGAGAGAGAGAGAGAGAGAGAGAGAGGCTTTATGTCACCGTCGGTAACTGTTTCTTTATACAGTCAACAATTTTTGGTGGAGGGGAGGGAGGGTTGGGGGCAAGTTAGAGATCTTATGTTCAACACTTTTTGACAAAATATGTTGCAAAATTAATAGAGAACAGAATCGGTTTTCTTGAAAATGCTAATACACATCTTCGTTAGGAGAATAGCGAAGTGAATAAATTTGTAGTTTACTCGATTTTGACTGGATTTGTGTACTCCAATCAAAATATCAGATACAGAAGCTTTAGTTTTCTGTCTCTTTTTAGGCAGATAAATTCCCCAATATAACACCACAACTTCTGTATAACTGGGCATTCACAGAAAAAAATGCTCTTGAAATATAATCAACTGTGTCAGGACAATAAGAGCATGTTTTTACCTGCATTTTACTGGGAAGAATATTTGTTAGATAAATATTATGATTTTCTAGTGAACAAATTTAACTTTAAAAAAAATCCTTTGCTGTAGACCACAATGGGTGTTTCTGATCTAATGCCGAAATTTGTACGCCAAAAATGAGACGAACATGGAGTTATCGTCAAATAACAGTTTCTTAATATCCCTTATTGAAGAAGAGAAAAAGAAACACCCGAGGGTGCTAGGGGAGGACCAGAGAAGCACTGTCTTCACCTGCCTTTAGAGCAGTCCTGTACCACCCTTGGAGGCCTGCGCTGTGTTGACGATGGGTACAGGCACACGCGCAGGACGCTCCATTAAGATATCAAGGGACATAACTGCTCCAGAACAGAGGTAAATCAGACTACAGGATGCAACTCATAACAGCCTTAAAGTAGCGTCCCCATAAGAGCATTTTTTGTACCAGCCCGTATTTCATGACTGCAAAGCCCACCGGCAAAAAACAACCACCCTCCAGCTGTCGAGCACACCCCACAGACCCAACCACCCCTGCCCACGGACAGATGAAGACAGTGCCACTCCAGACACAGCCAAGCTTTCGCCATACGGTCTTATGTGCCCTCAAGAGAGAATCCAAAGTTGTAGTCTTTCCCACTGTCAACAGGACTTTCCCTGTGGTCAGTGGGTCTTTCCTCACCGTCACTGGACCTTTCTCCAGGGTCAGCCTAGTTAAGGCAAAGAAGAAAAAAAGAAACACCCGAGGGTGCTAGGGAGGACCCAGAGAAGCACTGTCTTCACCTGCCTCCCTTATTATATATCCCTTATTTTCATGTTATACCGACCCACCTCGCACATCTGTTTTCCTTTTTGTTGCTCACCTTTCTGTATCCATTGAATCCATGTCTTTGGAATAGACTTGATTAGAATGTTATATTCCAATATCGTGTTTGCTCTGTTTTCTCCTATCAGGTCTTGCAGTTCGTCCAGGGTCAGTAGTACTAATCGATTTTCTCGAGGATGAATGACCCGTTTAACAGTTTCAAATCCTTTCATACGCCACGTTTGAAAGAACAACGTTTTGTGTTTGTAAGTGAGTGATAAATCATTGAAGAGCAACTGACCATGAAAATTGTCACAAGTAATGTTTTCCAGCGCAGTTACAGGTTTGCTGCCTAAATAGGTAACTAAAGCCTTTTTCCAAATCTATTCTGTCCAGACCATTGATATCTTTGCTTTCACAGTTAATGTGAAACATTCTGTCATGTTTCGCAAGCTTTTCCAAATGTCATTTTGGAATAAGACACCAGTTTTGTTAAATCAGTTTCTTCATACAGTTTCCCTGCCCATTGTAAATTAAAACTTTTTTTTTTTTTTAGGTCGACCATGTTTACCATTTTAAGACCTCCCTCTCGATACTCAGCTTCCATAACCTTATGTTTGACCTTTACAAACGCTCTCCTATTACTTTTTTTCTGCTAGAGGAATTTGTATCTATAGGGTTGTTTTTATTTTACTTATACTATGGGGAAGACCCATGGATTGTATTACATATATATAAATTGACTCTTCAAAAAGGTTTTATAACAAACATTTTACCTTGGATGCTAAGGCCACATTTGCTCCATTCGTGAATCAGTGAATTCACTTGATCTAGTCCCTGTAGCCAATTGTCGTCAATGTCTCTGGCCAATTTGTTTGTTTCAAAATAAATGCCCAATATCTACATTTCACTGACAACAGTAAATGGAATTTTTTCTCTCCAATCTGCCTACTCATTCTTAAGACCTTGTTTTTTGTGCATTTAGTCTAAGTTTAGAAAATATTTTTAAACGTAGTAAGTATTGTATGTAAAGCTGTCATCATGTGCTCTGCTCTGGTTTTCAGAAAAAAAGTGTTGTGTTGTCTGCCTTTTGTTTTATTTTTGTATGAACTGGGTTTGTGCAATCAGATGTGGGTGCTTTAATGCTTTCTATGGTACTGTTCCTAAGTTTAACAACAAGCAACTCAACAGCCAAAACAAACACACAGGGGTGTGAGAGAGGGCATCCTTGTCTGATACCTGATGAAACATCAAAAGGCTAAGAAGTCCAGCATCCATGATTCATACTACTAGAGTTACCATTGTTTAGCACGTATACCACCTTTTAAAGTCGGTAACAAAACCAAAAAAATATCAAACTCATGTAACAGAAACTTCCTAGATATTGAGTCGAAAGCTTTGGAGTAATCGACTGCAAGTAGATGTCCAGCTTCATTACGCTTGTTTAATGGAGAGGACTTTGGGTTGGAAGCAAGATCCTCTCAAGCTGTTGGACAGACTGGTATGCTTCACAATCCCGGTGATGTGAGTCACAGTGACTACGATCAGAATCAGTTGTTTTGATAAGCCTAGTGGAGTACTACATCCGGTTTCATGCCAGTGCTCTTGGTAATGTTTGGATGGTTTTCCCCATTCTGAAAGGTCCGTGAAATTGTACATTTCCAGTGACCCACTCCATCCAGAAGGCTCCACTTCCATACTCTTGATGACACGGCTGTTCCAGATCATGAGTCGTAGCCTCCTGTTGTGTATAACTTTTGTTGCTGGAGCTTCTGGTGTCGAAGTGTTTCCCCTGGCAGTGCTAAAGCGTATTAACGATCTCCCTAGGTGTTGGTGGTGTCTCCACGTTTAGCCTACCTTCTGTGGTCAAGCGCTGTTTTGATGAACGCAGGACATATATTCCACTGTTTATTTGCCCCGGCAGAGCCAACATACAGGGCTGATTTCGCTCTTTTCATCAGGTTTGAATTCGAGGGCAGGAGGTCATATAGAGATCTGAGGATGACGCTGACGATACGAGAAGAGGCTTTATTTCATTCTATCTAAACCTGTTTTAGAGTGAGTGCATTTTGCCCATGCCGGCCGTTCTGAACTGCCTTCTAGATTCCCTTACCATCCGGTTCTTCTTCAGTTCCTGTGCTGCTACTTTCTCTTTCTTTGCTCCCCCTTCAGGTTTTGACCACCAGTTCACAGTCTTTGTGTCGTTGATTCTGTCACTGTGCGTCCTGTTACATCCCTTATCTAGAGGCTCATCGAGGTCTCTTTGCAACGTCCGCTGTCTTCTGAACTTTGCATTGTCTGCCAGCCTTCAGCTCAGGCTTAACTGTTCTCACAACCTCCTCACTAGATGCTTTTCCCACTTTGTACTCATCGAAGATGGATTTCACGGATAGCTTAAAGCTTGGCGACAGCACAGAGAAACGTCAGTGAAACCAGGTGAGACACTAAGCTATTTCCCGGCGTATTTGTTCATTTCAGCCGTCACTGGTTCAGCCGTGCTAAAGCTGATATCGTGTATTAGTAAGAGTCAGTGAAACTTCGGGATCAGTAGGACGACACTGGCCTTCAATCCTCGAGCTTTCTTCTGCGTTTGCTTGGTTTCCTTTCCCCTCCTTGTGCTTTCAAGGAGTCATAATACCACCTCCCAAAGCTCTTAACTAGTCATCGTAACTGTTTCGGCCGCTTTTGCTTTCTTTTCGCAGGGAAGGCTGAGCGATTTCTAGGAGTTGAAACTCATCCTCTATAACGCAACTAACTTGTCTGTCATCTTAAACGTTTTGTGTATTTTATCTTCCTTGGTGGAGAGGATTGTTGTGTTGTCCATGAAGATCTTTAGATGGGAGCATTTGGTATCCATTCCCGAGCTCTGCCGACTCTGCACTGCTCATTTCGAGAGGACCTCAATTCTCAACACAAACAGTACTTGTGAAACTGCACAACCCATTGCTACACCAGCCTCAGATTGACTCAGTCTGCTGTGTGTATTCCTTTGTACAGAGCCTTGTCGAGAAGCAACAGAAATATTTCACCATTTTGCTGTTGCTCTCTGAAACACTGCACATCCCCCACCCCCCCCCCCCCCCCCCCCCCCCCCCTTTTTTTTTTTCTTTCTTTCTCTTCTTTTCTTTCTGTATTAATTTATGGTAGAGTTGCTTCTTCGACGAGATGACAGCCCTCATTGATATGGTCTTTGTGGTCGGCTGGGCTATGAGTAACCTGAATGGAACCCAATGGCTGGATGAATCATCAAATGTGGACCTGAAGCGTACGCATTCACCACTCTCTCTCTCTCTCTCTCTCTCTCTCTCTCTCTCTCTCTCTCTCTCTCTCTCACACACACACACACACACACACACACACACACACACACACACACACACACACACACACACACAGAGTAGCTGTCCCCCTGCCCCTTCCCCTCGCCTCGTTTCCCCTGTTCCCTCCACACTTCCCGACAAAAAAAAAAGGTTCCCACCCCCACTTCCCCTCCTGCCCATTTTCCCACCAACCTCTCCACCTCTCTCTCCCCCCCCCCACCCCCACCCTCCACCCCTCCTAGTAATAATAATAATATAGTAATGATGATGATGATGAATAATAATAATAATAAACAAATCAAGGGGAGACGTGATCACTAGTAAAAGGCCTTTAATGAGAGGTTTAACTGTACCATTCGAACATCAAGTGTTTCCTCCTCACATACACTGAGTCAAGCATGGCGCATAGCTAGCTATACCTTGCAAGGGACCTAGGCCTGTGTGTGCCAGGCACCACGCTGAGTAGGCCCAACAAAACACGCCCGCTGTGTGTGCACTGACTGCGCTGATGCTGCTGTGTGTGAGTGTGTGTGTGTGTGTGTGTACAGCAGCCCTACCATATACCTCCTCCCCATGGCTAAGAAGCGAGGCTCTGTTTTAATAACCCCATTTCTCTGGCTGGAAACAGAATTTGGCGTCACACGAGACTGCATGTCTGTCTAATACTGTTGGTCTACCTCGATTAGGTGGTATCGTGTAGCGTACGCCCATCCATCCACCAACATGATTCAAATGAAGATAGGCTGTTGACAGAAAACCGACACAACTGTCTTTAGTTACAGTGCCTTTCCTAATTCCATTTTAAAAGACGGTTTAAAACGTTCTTTCTTACACATACTTGCTGAATTCTAAACGCTATACATCACGGTATAAATATAGTGAAACCTCAAAGGCGAATGGGTCGGTTTGGGTGACATAGCACATGAACTGTTCACACGTGTTGGCAGTTTCAAGGAGGAATGAAAAAGGAGGGACGGGATGGCAGGAAGAGGTGTGGAAAATAGGTGTGTGTGTGTGTGTGTGTGTGTGTGTGTGTGTGTGTGTGTGTGTGTGTGTGTGTGTGAGTGTGCCAGAGAGAGAGAGAGAGAGAGCATGTGAGTTTAGTAACTCGTTCGAATTAAGTAAAAATACGGGCAGGCCATTGCACACATCTTCATTCATTAATCTGTTGCTGTGTACAAATGACAGCAATTTGATCAACACAAAAGTTGGCCGGTTGACCAAGGAATACCAGGTTCTCAGTCCCTCCGTCCTGGGGACATGTTTGCAAGTACTCGTGCGATTTATCATGGCTTAACCAATCAGAGCACGTAGCATTATTTGAAATACCTTTAAGTTGCTGTGTGTGTGTGTGTGTGTGTGTGTGTGTGTGTGTGTGTGTGTGTGTGTGTAGGGTTAGCCGTGGGAAAGGGGGTATAGGGGGAGGGAAGGGGGTACCATCATGTATGTGTGTACACATTTGGGTGGGCTGAGGTCAAGATACACAAGCGTGCAAGGGCGCGCGCGCACTCTCTCTCTCTCTCTCTCTCTCTCTCTCTCTCTCTCTCTCTCTCTCTCTCCTCTCTCACACACACACACACACACACACACACACACACACACACACACACACACACACACACACATGAAAACAGACTGATACCGACAATCGACAAAAGAAAACAATGTAGACTAGTTCTAGAGATCGACTGAGAGAGAGAGAGAGAGAGAGAGAGAGAGAGAGAGAGAGAGAGAGAGAGAGACAGACAGACAGACAGACAGACAGACAGACAGACGGACAGACAGACAGAGATAGATAGGGCCTTCTCACCTCAATCATCTCGAGAATAAATCAGTCATATACTATATCCAAATGACAGGGCCGCACGAAGACTAAACTAGAGCCGTTTGGCAAACCTCGCGTTCAAAACAGGCTGCAGGATGGGCCTCCAACCGGCCCAGTCGCGCGTGGCACATACTCCATCTTCTCGCTTTCATCTGACCCGGCAGACAACAAAGAATGTCAGTGACACGTGTCCCAGTTCTGGCACATGGAAAGATAATCCTACGGCAGATTTTTGCTTGACCGCATCCCACACTATCAGGCGATCGACACGATTCAAAACACACACAAAATCCCCCACAACCAAGCGTGACGAACAGGCGTGGCTTCTTCTTCAAACATCTGTTAGTTCTTTCACCCCTTTCTTTAGTAACCATAGGCGCTTGCCTGCATTTTCTTGTTTTCTCTCCCTCTCTCCTTTTTCACAGCGGCCAAAGGGGGGGGGTTCAGGGGTTCAGGTTTGTTTGCTCCTCCCTCTCTTTCCTCGTTGGTCTGTTCTCGCACGTGTTCCCAGGGAGTGTCTCATGATATGCCTGTGTTTGATTTGCTGTCTTGTCCAATGAGATGATTCGGATTCATTATTCAGATGCTTCAGAACGTCAACAATACTCGTAGATCGCAAGCATCAATTCGACATGATGATCTCCACCAAAAGACGAAGAAAATACGTTAATAATGACCGCATGACCATACATCCCCCCACAGCTCAATACACCAGCTGGCAAAGCTGAAGTACAGAAGCCTGAAGTCGTATCAGCCTCAGGGGTTTATGTAGACACTCGCATTCAACTATGTTTTCACCCCTCTGTGGAATATTGTTATTGGTCACGTCGAAGATCAGCTGGAGTGAACTGATCCGGCAAAAAAAAAAAAAAAAAAAACTTATTGATATTTTCTGACATATCTACACTATACAACCAGCAAGTGACGCACTTGACCTAATTTGGTATTCATTTCCATGAAAAGAGTGAAAGAAGTTCTCTTTAAAGGCATCAGTGAATCTATAGTGGGGTAAGTTTGAACTGAATGATTGAAAAGCCTTTACTAGCAGCATATAACACTATAATATTACTACAATTGTAGCTACTCAACAAAATAAATGAAAAGATTGTCCTCCACAGGCATGGCCCAGGTCGTCATATAGGCCGTAGTTTGAGTTGAGGGTAACCCCTGTCTATATCTACAGCCCGCGATGATGTACATCGTATCACCGGTTCAGGGGTTTAGATGTAGACTACCCCATTGGTACGTGTGTGTGTGTGTGTGTGTGTGTGTGGTCTTCCGTGCTGTTTAATGGAACCCCTCCCCACCCCCACCTTCCATGCCATTTTCCCGATCCCCATCAACAGCCGCGGCTTGTCCAGCCACAAACCCGGCATGGGCGGTCAATGTCATTAGGCCATTCAACCACTGGAGACACTGCGCTGCTGCTGGGTCACTTGAGTGATGTTCAGTGGTACCGATTCTTTGCTAACATCCCACAGGCCACACCCGCTAAGCCCCTTACTGACGACGACTGATAAGCTGCAATTAAAGTCGTGGAGCTGGTGTGAACAAGTGTGTCCCTTTCCGGAGGGTCGCTACCACACTTAACTTCCCAGTCCAGTGACAGCCCCATGACCTTGTGATGCCGCGTGCCGACAACCTCGACACCATGACGAACTCGGCAAGGGCCCTGCACAGAGTACTCGGGGAGGAAATCGAAA